>WOGN01000083.1:0-29986 GCA_015342105.1 Leptinotarsa texana | reverse complement strand
CTATACTCCCTTGATTCTAATAAACTTTCACAACTACAAAGCTGCAAAATCGCGGTATGAGAATAATCTTGAAGTGTAATCTTTTTACCAGCATTATAGCGATGTTAGATTGTTTGCAGTGGGTATCGGTAAAAAACAGATTTCATAACAATGATTTTTATTTATAAGATATGACATAAGCTACTTCCAGATTATCTAAGTGAATTTACTACGATTAACTTCCAAATACATAACTATACTCCTAGAGGAAATGATATGTTTCATCTCCGTAATTGGAAAATGGCAAACTATATGAAATCGCTATTCTATAAAGGACTCAATGAGTTCAATAAGCTACCACAAGACATCAAGCAATCTAATACCATTTATGTTTTTAAAACGAGGATCAGTAAACATACACAGTCACTATAAATCACTAGATGTATTACAACATAATCAATCTTGGTCACACGAATTTATATACTTCCAGTGCATCATTTTATTTTTTATTATTTGTCTTTCTTGTCTTTTTATTATATAACTATTAGTCTAGAAACATGTTTGTATAGCCATTTTTTATTCATTTTTATATTAGGACATGCCCTACTAAGTAAAGTTCCTCTTCTTCTTACTAAATTTATAGGGAGGTCAGTTGGAGTCTTGAACTCGACATCCACCTCCTCTGTAGACTCGCTCCTGAACTCAATTTACAAGGAGGTCATTGGGGTCGTAAACTCGAGATCCATCTCCTCTGTAGACTCGCCCCTGAACTAAATTTACAGGACGGTCCATTGGAGTCGTAAACTCGACATCCACCTCCTCTGTAAACTCGCTCCTGATCTAAGTTTACAGGGAGGTCAGTGGGAGTCAAAAGCTCGACATCCATCTCCTCTATAGACTCAGCGTCAGGAAAAGTCCCATGAGTAGCTAGGGAAAGAAGGTCAGTCACGGCAGAGACCCGCATTACCGTGACAAGGCGATGATACGACAAGAGGGCGCCCGGTATCTCGAAGGTTCCGTAGAGAGCTGATAGGCTCAGTATGATTCATCCTCTCGGCACGGATAAACACACCTTAGGATTAAGCCATCATTGGGATGCTATTCAGCTAGGGAATAACAGAACCACAAGTGATTCTGGCATTCCTGTATCCAGCGGGGCTACGTGGAAGCAGGCATCCGATGGCCGGTTTGCTCAACCCCCACATCCCAAGCCAATGCACTTGCCGAAAACAGCATGTACAATGGTTCAGGCAGTGAAAGATGAACAAGGACAGTCAACCCGCCTAGTGACATATAACAGGTGACGACAAATCTGGAGAAGATTTTTTGGCTAACGAAATAATTTATTAACTTCGACTAACAATTTTGAATTTATTACATGGGCTGGAAAGTCTGGAGCCTAACACATAGATGGCGCATTCAGCGGTTTCTCACTTAGAACTAACTTTCAAAAGGAAGCCGCTGAAATTTAATGATATTCAATTCATAAGTTTGTGAGTTACTGTTCCGAGAGTGACACTACTTTTATTATTTTCAAAACAATGGGTCGATAACAATTTCATCTTTTGTCTTCTTGATGGGAAAAAATACCGTTCAAGCGAAGCAATGGCTTGAAAAGTGTTAAAAGGACTCCGCTTCATCAGAAACAACAATTGAACGAAAAAGGAACGTCTTGATGATTCTGAACAGTGTTTGGCCGTGTTTATACATAACAAGTCGATATGTGACAATGGACTAAACATGGCTCTATCACTCTACTCCGGAATCAAAACGATTGTCATATGAGTGGAGAGCAACTGGTCAACCAGCGCCCGAAAGCACAACGATAGGCTAGAAAGTTTATGGCCTCAGTATTTTGGTATTTGTGTGGAGTAATATTCATCGACTATCTTGAGAGGTGAAATTCCATCAACAGTCAATATTACATAGCGTTATTAGAGCGTTTGAAGGCCGAAATAGCAATTATATTCAGTGCAACAGAAAGTGCTGCTTCATCAAAATAATGCACAGTGTCACAAAATTGCATGAAATGGGGTTCGAATTGTTCCCGCATATACCATATTGTCGCGGCCCAAATGGCTCGCGAGTTGGGAGTTAACTCAGATGGTAGGATTCATATAAAAATAATAATCATAAATAAAAATATTGGAGTTTATTAAAATAAAGTTACAACATAACCCTCAACAATGTTACAATGTTTCAAAAATATGATTTAACAAGCCAATAATACAAATAGAAAAAATTCACTTACCGAAGGTACATTTTCAGGGGTGATGGATGTGTTATCTTCAGAAGGTGGCAAACGAATTCTCCATATCTACACACTCTTCTTCCCGATTTTAGGTCGAAGTCTAATATTGCCAATCAGCATTATTGCATTATTGTATTATCGCTAATTGCCGAATATCATAACTTTTATTTAGGTAAATGAACTTTTACTAGATCGCCCCTTACAGTGCGATGCACCGAGGCTATAAATTTGGCTATATATTTTCGGAAATTACTATTTTAAACAATTGGGTTTTTGACAGTATTCATCAGATTTTGCTCACAGTGACTGGCTGTTCGCAGACCTCAAAAAATGCTCATCGGTAAGAAATTCCGATCTATTGAAGTGGTTATTGCTGAAACTGAGGCCACAGCTTCCTTAAAAACGTTCTCTGTAAGTGGACGTTGATGGATATCTCTCGAATACTCTCAACGCTGGTGTTGTCCAGGGATTCGTATTGTCTCCAACCCTCTTTTTATTGTTTATCAACGACTTATTGGAGAAAATAAAAATCCAATATATTTCTTTGCTGACGACAGCAAACTTGTCTCGTCATTCAATTTGGATTCCACGACATCGGCTATGGAGGCACATCTTCACCGGCAGGAAGAAGTTGCATATCTTAATGAGAATATAGAAGTGATTTCGAATTGGGGTTAAAGTAACCAGGTTCAATTCAATGCCACAAACACTCAGACGTCGGTTTTCTCCAAGAAGATAAATGTTTCCGAACCAGATAAAATAATGTCAAGTCAGACAATTGCGCTTCCTGCTTTGATGAGTTTGTTGGGGGTTAAAATGGACACCAATATGTCAAGTAATCAATTTGAAAATACACAACTCTATACATGGATGTGTAGATCATGCAAAGTAACTTTCAGACACAAACTGAAAAAAAGTCCTCCTGAAACAGCTACTTTCATATGAACATTAAATTACACGAAAGAAAAAAATTATTCCGAAACAAATACTTCTATACAAACACCCAATTATACAGAAGATAATTTTCTCTACTCAGTTTGTATTTCAAACATTCGTTGTGGAATAAAATCAGATATCATTCACATGAGTTCTACTTTAAATGAATGGTAACAGATTGCACTTACATGGAACACACTAAGTAATATTACAAGATGAAGCACTCAGTTCATTCATAACATTGCGACTTTCTTCACGTGTGACTAAAATCTACTCATGTCACGATGACAGTACTCAATTGGTTGATTCAATCCCAGCCGTAAGAATCTTTCTCAAAATCTGATATCCTTTTCAATTCAAACAAGATTCCAGGACTGGTATTGAATCAAGTAATCGTTTGAATGTTATTAGGTACTGTCATCGTGACACGATTAGATTGAAGTTATCCGTGACATGAAGTAATGTTATGAATGATTTGGGTGTTCCATCTTGTGATATTTTTCAGTCGTAATGTTATGAATGATTTGGGTGTTCCATCTTGTGATATTTTTCAGATTGGAGCTGAAGAAGCAATAAGACAAGTGTCCTATTCCGAAACACCGATGTCCAACATTAAGGTGACAGTATTCCATGTAGGTGATAAGGAAAATGTAATTTTTTGTATATTTCGATGTTCATATAAAAGTAGTTGTTTCAAGAAGGCTTTTTTTCTAATTGGTATCGGAAAGTAACTTCTATGCAAGATTTACATATCTTTGCCAATATTCATTTTGAGATAGATTGCTTTCTTCCTTCCTCTGGAACTCACATGTTTTGTATGTATGGAAAGTAAAAATTTTTCTAGATGGTACTGAAAATTTAAGTAAAATCATGAGGTTGAAAAATCTTTTTTCCGTATTCCAAATCAACAAATAAATTCAGATCTTTTCTACATCAGGGTTTGAGATCCATTACTTCTAATAAAGAATCAGCAGCAGGTCATTAAATAAAGCAGCTTCCCCTTTTATTTCAATATATTTTGCGCTACTTCACCACTTCACCCCCACTGCGTCTGTCTGTCTGTCTGTAACAGGTCTATCACCTTGATAGACATTCTCTCATCTTGATGATAACCATTTTAGTTATTTTAGCATTTTAGGTATTATTAATAGCTAAATTGCCAGTAGTAGGTATTTGTTTACGATTTTCTCCAAAGGACGAGGCTCCAGAAGAAGGTATATGTGTATAATTTTTAATGTTTCATGTAAATTGGTTGAAATATGATGATGTGATCCATGCGGAATCGGGTCAGCGGACCTACCCATGCAAAGCCAGAAGCTTTTTATCGAGGACACTGCTGAACTCCTTTGAGTTATAACAAAACAATTCACTACATATTGCTGTTCTTTTATAGGTCTACAAAAACAATGTTGGATACCCATATACAAACTCGTGATGTGGTGATTGAAATACTTTTGAAGCTAATACGATATTCATTTTCATCAAAAAATAAGTTATTTATCTTATGTATTTTATGCATTTTATAATTGCCCTTTACATTTTATTGAAATTAAGAACTTTGGCCGGCCACACACGTATATTTTTAACTGAACAGCTATAAATGTTGGTTAAAACCGTGAACTGAAATAAACACAAGCATACACTTCAATCATTTAGATTTTACAATGAATTCGAACAAGAAGGATGTGTTTACCGCTCTCATTTCTCATGAAAATGAAAAAGTATTAACAGTTTTGTTTACGCGAAATAATCTGTCAAAAATCTGTTTTTTTTTCGGTCAACCAGCTGTCGCCCCCTACGAAGGACAACTGTCAAAAGTTGAAACTTATACGAGCTGAAGATTAACGAGGTCTTACTTTTTAATGTGTGATTACTAACACGATAGGAAGTGGAAATCGATTGGACGATCGCAAAATCAAAAATAGTGCGACAAGATAGAATAAATTCAAGTGGCCTTAAACCGATGTAATACATGAAATGAAGAAAGTTTCGTGGTTTTGTTTTTCATTGAGAATCACTTCGAAGGTGATGTCACATTTTTGTTTTGTGTTGTCTTCAGATAGATTTAAATTGGAATTAATAGTTGTTTACATACTTTTGTTTGAGTTAATTTCATCAAAGATCATTATTGATAGTACAAGCTGATACAACGCTTTGACAAAAAAAGTATTTAAGCTTTGCTCTGTTTCAACCCACACAATTGCTATTTAATCGCAAATGTGAACTGTAACCAAAGGAAATTTTTTGCGAGAGGAATACATTACCAACCAACTAGCTCTAAGGATGTATAACTTTGAATAATTTAGGATCACTGACTCTTTATTGCTTGTAAATTGAGTGCAGTTATTTCAAAAACGGGTTTAACTATTAGAATTGAGTACATTTTATTCATTGAAATGGTTGGTCTCCAAAAATAGATAGAAATGTTCAACACTAATGAACCTATTCAGTCAAAGAAGTTATATGAGAGTGCAGTTTTATTTGTATAATTACTACTACTTAACTGATTATTATTCCACATTTCCTTCACGTTGAATATCTGAACGATTTGACAAGGATATCACCACCTTGAAGTTCACAGAAATTTAGCTGTATAATGTTTTTCTTAAGAAAAACTGAAAATGTAACTCTGAGTTATCGAAAATGACTCATTATCATCTGTATTTTGTGTAGAAAGAAACAATTTCCGTGTTTACTCATACAGAAAGTGAAGTATGGAATAAAATACGACTCAATGAGATTGTAGTACATGGTATATAGGAGAAAGATTAATCTTTCTCTTGAAGATGATCAATTGAAACACGTGTTAAAATATCGGTTTGGTGTTGGGATTAAAATTTCAGTAACATTCAATCTCTCTTTTCAATATAAAAACCAACATGAATAACTTCATTATGTAGATTAGATTTGACATTAAACTCATTCCAGATTCCAAATATCCAAAAATCGAATTGTGAGGTTATAGTTTGAAATAAAAATGAAATGGAAAATATATCGTTGTGATATTTTGGGAAAATTGTTTTCAAATAGCGCTTTTCTCGATTTCCGTAGCGAAGATTATTATTAATTATCATATGTAAATTTTCACTCTCCTCAACTGAAGTTGAAATTATTCACGTCAGCACTGTGTAAGATAATATTTTTTAAACGATGCAAATTACCCGAAATGCATAAAAATTAATTTAACCAGATATTGAAAGTACTCTTTTTTCATAGACTCTGAAAGTTTTGCAAGATTTCTCAACTGCTCTTCAGTATGAATTGTTGTGCTGTGAACTAATCTTTCAGAATTACCACGCAGAAAATAATTTGAACTATCTAGCAGCTATTGTAATTTTGGTTCAGATAGGTCCTCCGTTAAAATATGAACAATCTTTTCATCCATATCATCACAGCTAGGTAGGGGTACACCGTGAAGGGCGGCACTGATGTCTGAGGACATTCATGTCGCCATCCAACCATCAGTCATGATCCATTTCTCCCTCTGACAAACATCAGTTGAAAGGATATGGGAACCAGGCCCCAACCTGAACGAAACCTGAACTATCCACTGGTTCAGATATTCGCGCGCACGGTTAACTTGAAGACTGGTGCCGAACCGCATATAAATATGGAAAAATTTTCCTTCAAAATTGTCAGTTCTTTTTGGGAAACACCCGGTAAATGTGTCAATTCAACCTCTCATTATGGAATTAAATGATCTTGCATATTCCAGCCTAAACGATAACGGAAAACTTTTCCTGGCTTCATCAATGAATACAATTTCAGTGTCAAAGAATGAATTTTCATTCACTTTTTGAACAAAACATTCCCAAAAGTTCATCCATAATGGAAAGTCTGAGGGAGTAGAGCCTGCACCAGTTGGATTTTTCGTGTATCCATTCCAGGATCTTCCTCCTAAATTAAAAATCTCTACCAATTTCAAATGTTGTCTGGTGCCATACTCATGAATTACCTCCCTTTGTATAACCACGTTATAATATATTTGAAAATGTTAGTGCATCAGGAATTCTTCATTTTGAAAAACGCCTGGCTTCCACATTGTGTAGTTAGTAATGTAAGCCTATACAGAATGTTTATGCTAGATAATTTTTGATTCATATAATTGTTAATTTCAATTATTTAAATACATAACAACTATACTTTATCAAAGAAAATCTGTTTTTTTCTTGCTTGATACGTTTTCAATCCCTTATGAACAGTGTAAAAGAATCAATTTCGACCTTCATACGAAAATCGAACGTCAAATAAAAAAACTGAATTTTTCACTTGAAAAAAAACAGTGAGTGCAGCAGATGATTCCTCTGATGTTGCATACAAAAATATTTGAAATCATACCATATAAGTTGATGGATGTGGCCGTTATTATGTGGTAGGAAATCATAATGAAGAAAAAACAAATTAAAATTTCCTGTTTTCCACCAGTTCTATTTGTAACTAACGTTACTGCAGTTTCGTCTTCTATCTGTTAAAAAAATCAGTTTTTTCGTTAACCAGTTGTCTTACCACTACGAACGACAACCCCCAGAAGTCGAAACTTGTGCGAGCTAAGGACTAACGAGGTCTTACCTTTTAACGTGTGTTTCCTAACACGGGTTAGCAAGTAGAAATCGATTGTTTAGACTGGGGCTTGAACCGTTGACCAACACGGCGGTCGATTTGAGCACCCAGGTCGAACCGACCGGCTACCGTCCGACTGGACGGTCGGACGGTAGCCGGTCATTTTCAAACTCACACATTAAAATAAAAATGATTGAAATCATTACCCCTTATGCAGGTAATAATTGAGTTACTCAGGACAACTGAGTACCTGAATTTTGTTTACTTGTGACAATGTGAATATGCTATTTTGAAAACGGGTGAGTAAGCTAAATCGATTTGATCATTTAACAGGTGGCATCGGCAATGTTTATGCTGATGAATTTCCAAGGATTCCAAATAATTGAGTTTGCAACCCTTCCTTGCATAGTGTAAAATTTCCGTATCGTTTGTTTTCGGGAACTTGTGATTGCATGCCAAGGAATAGTTTGAAAACGTCAAATTATTTTCACCTAGTCTGAAGAACTTTTAATGTTCAGCATACCGTTTTTGGAAATTTCGACCACATTGTCCTAGATAAACACTATTACGCTCCGGACATTCACCCTCATAAACTCCAGATTTCTTCAACTCGTCCACTTTATCTTTGGCATTGAAAGGAAAATCAAATAACCTGGCATGTGGTCTGCCAGGTTATCTGATTTTCTTTTCAACGCCAAAAATAAAGGAGACAAGTTGAAGAAATCTGGAGTTTATAAGCTTAAGTGTCCGAAGTGTAATAGTATTTATGTGGGAAATTTGGTCGAAAACGGTATGCTGAACATGAAAGGTCCTTCAGACTGGATAAAAATGATTCCACGTTTTCAAACCATTCCTTGGCATGCAACCACAAGTACCTGAATCTAAACGATACGGAAATTTTGCACTATGCATGCAAGGATTGGAAACTCAATTATTTGGAATCCATGGAAATTCATAAACATTGATACACATTGCGGGTGCATCCTGTTGAATTATCAAATCGATCTAGTTTACTCACCGGTTTTCAAATTAACATATAATTAACATTATCACAATTAAACAAAATTCAGGTAGCTAAGTACCTACAGTGGTGTTTTATAAGGGCTAATGCAATCAATCAATTTTAGTTTGACATATAAGTTTGAAAATGTCATTATAGGACGAAACTCCAGTAAAGTCAGTAACAAATAAAAGTGCTAAAAAACATGTAAAGTTTCAATTCCCTTTTCTTTAATATCCTATAAGCACTCTATAATTTAAAATTGAGACTTGTAATCCAAAACTGATCCCCAAAATTGTATCCCTCCATATCAGTCATTCATTGAAAAACACACTATATATTCAATAAATATCAAGTTCAACCTGTGTCGTCTAGTATAAATTATTTTTTAGGGTAATACTTTCGATTTCTACAATTATCTGAATCCTCAGAATATAACATTCATTGAAATTCATTTCACCAGTATTTGAATACTGATTTTTCTTAGGAAATTCCGACCACTCCTTCCATTCAATTCATTTTATGATTGAACTGATACATATCGCTCTTTCTCAGATATTTACTTACATTGATTCATATACGACGCGACGTTTTTATATCTTGTATCTCCCTTTTATTCTCTCTTTTCGACCCTAAATCCATAAAACATGTTTTTCTAAACGAATACACATGTTTTCTCGTGAAAACATATACATAAGTCGTTAGTTCACGCACTGCTTTTTTCAACACACATACTATCCTTCTTTTAGATTGAATGATATTGGTGATTTAGTCTTTTGATTTTGACAGAAACAGGCCGGTATTAACAAAAGAATGTAGTACGTTTGAACGTGTTGACAGGAACATATATTTTAATTGGACCACTTCCCCTGCCGGTGCTTTAGACTGAAAAATGTTAGAATTTTTGAGATTTTAAAAAATATCGAATATTTCAGGTGGATCGATTTATGGCATTCTTGAAATTCAGGAGTATATTTAGATAAATAAACAATTAATCTGATTCTAAGAACAAAGTTCATTCTAGATCAGTGATTCCCAAAGTGGTCCAGATGTTGGCTTCAATCAAATGTTGGCTTGACTTCATCTATTAATGTAGGCAGAAGGTATTTTAAGAAGCTCAGTGACTGTTACTTGTAAAATCTTGCAAATTCCATATTCAGTATAACGTGTCGAGAATGTGATATTACAAGAGGAGCTACTCGAACTTAGCACTAATGAGGAGTTAAAGGTGGTATTTAAAAGGGGGTATCACACATTTTGGCTGCAGGCAGAAATACCCTAAAAATATCCGGGACTGTGGGGAATTGCGAGGAAGCTTTTGAAAGCTTATCCCTCATCATATCTTGTCGAAAAAAGTTTTAGTGTTGTTATAAATATTTTAGCAAAAAACGAAGCATTTTTGATGCACTGTTTGGAACCTTTGGTATAGTGATGAATATTACTGGAGTTTTTTCTCATCATCAAACCGCTATTTCAACAGCTCGACACGTGTCTCGATCACCAAGTGATCATCTTTAAGAGGAAGATCAAACTCAGTTTGATTTTCCTCTTGAAGATAATCAGTTGAGCAAGATCAAACTCGATTTGATCACTTGGTGATTGAAACATGTGTCGAGGGAGAACTGCGGTTATTTCTAACAAAAGTTAAAGCCAAATATTGATAATTTGCTGTCATCATCATATACATCCTTTCCATTGAAATTATAACTATTTCATTCCAAAATTGAAGGTCGACTGTTTCAGTTGTATTGCCAATTACATATGCAGGAAATTTTCTGTGAAGATATCCGAGACTGGCTTGAACGTTTGAAGTTCATTTCTTCAGATTCATTTCATGATGATCGTTGTAGTGTAGAAGTTACATTATCAATATTTGATTTCAAATTTGAGTAAACAACACAAGAAAATGTACTATTTTTTTATTTTGACCACACCGAATAGGGTTAGGTTAGGTCCAAAGTCTTTCAGGAAAGATGATAAGAATACGGCTCTGTCGAACTCTAAAAACCTGATTCGGTCCCCAGCGGAGCAGGTACAAAGTATATGCTCTCTTGTTTCATCATTTTCCAAACAGAGGCGACACACAGTCTTCCGACAGTCCGTGTCTCTGCATATGATGATTCAAATAACAGTGACCTTCAAGAAGGCCTTTTACACATCGTAGTTCCTCCCTACTGTAGGCCTATTACTGATTGGTATCAAACTTCGAAGGGTGAATAAACCCCTTGGAGTGAGCCAATCCTGGAAGATTCTGCCAGAAGTACAAAAATCTTCTTGCCGTCCAGGTGTTCAATGTTCGTTTGGCAGAACCTGAAGCGATGCCAATGTTCGATGCTTGGTCCGATGAAGTTGTTTGCAGCACCCTCCTTTGCTAGGGAGTCAGCAGCATCATTGCGTTCCAGGCCAGTATGGCCAGGAATCCAGACCATAGACAATCTGTTGAGTTTTCCTATCAAGGAGAGACGTTTTTGGCAATTTGCTACCAATTTAGATGTTACTCGGTAAGAGCCAAGAGATTCATCCGCACACAATTCCGCTTGAAATACAGTCGCATAGGTTCCTAGGCAGGTTGAAATCTCTGTCCTGGGTTCGTAGTTTTGACAGTTGGAGGCATAAAGTCAGAGATCATTTCCAGAATGCTGTGATTTCCACTGTCAAGCAACAGTCTGTTGCACACTGCATTGAATTGATTTGTACAATTGGCAATGTGCACAAGTCTATATGCAGTGCATCTAGCCTCTCTCTCTAGAAAAATGTGTAGAGGAGGTAGATCCAGAAGAATCTCCATGGCCGCTGAAGGTGTGATACTGATGACACCACTGATGGCCAGACAAGCATGTCTATGAGCTTGATACAGTGTTGTATAATATTGTATCAGAAATGGACTCTGGTTTGAATGAGGAAAATTACTTACAAACAAATTAGACACGAAACACTAGCTAACAAATCATTGCATCAAAATCAATATGAAGACGGAGATGAGTTTTTCCATCTCCTGAAAGACGTCAGTTTGATTGGTGAAACGCATTTGACAATTCGTACTTGAATCAAAGCATCAATGATAAGAGAAATCGACGATGAAACATGAAGGTAAGTGGGTAGTTAGAGAATGAAATGGTTCATTCAAACCTATACTGTATTTACTGTGGCTCAACTGTTTTAAACTCGAACAAATAAATCCAATTGCTTGATGACTTCATTGATTGAGTGATCTTCTTGGCCCTGTCAAATGCTGAGAATGTGTTCCTATCTGTGGCAAGGTAGACACATACTATTTATTCTGCTACAAAGGCCTTACTTTCTTTGTGACAAAAAATCTGAAAAAATTGGCGAAGAGAAATAAACTAACCTTCAGAATAGTCAGGACTCACAAAACATTAATGAGTTGAGTATCAGATACAAATCATTATCTTCATATTTGACTATGAACAAGCTGTATCGGAATATTATATTCAAGAAACACTTTATTGTGAGATTTTCACTAAACAGTTTCACAAAAACGCAACACTTGTTTCGTCATACAATGACTTCTTCAGGCGTATCTTTACTAATATTTTATGGATTTTCTCAAGTATTAGCCGATTCCATCACACATCGGCACGAGACATAAAGAAAGAAAACATAAGGAACGCTGGTAGAATACACCTGAAAATACATACGAGAAACCTTTATTAAGAGACGGTCTGCGAAAGTTCAGAGGAACTGTTTCAACTCAATAGAGAACGGCTCTGAATTATCACCAGGTTACCTACATCTCTGAAATCTGAACAAAATAGGGCTACGAAACGAAGGCCATAGCTGCAAACGATACAACTAGAGAAGTGCGTTTTTGTGGAATAAACTTCGTGGAACGTTTTTCCAAATGAACTCAATCTCCAACGATACAAATCCAACGTAAATCGCTACTTTCGCACAGGCACTGCTCTTGGAGTGCCTTAAGGATACTCCTGTAGTGTTTGTGTTTTGTCCTTGGAAAAACAAATGTTGAATTTGAAATGAAACTTCACCTGCTTCAGTAACAAAAAGCAGATCAACTTATATCAACAAATTATAAGTCAATCAGTCATCAACATTGATTCAAAGAAGTATCATAGATGAACTAAACGTGGTTTCGTTACTGCTAATGTCTTACTCATAGCCAGAACAAATTTTGTTGACCTATTAAGTAACAATCAGGTTGAGGAGAGAAGAGAAAGAGTGATGACAGTTTTTAAAATGCAGCCTTTACAAATCAGATTTTTTTTCAATATTGTGGACATTGTGGTCACTTCTAACGAATTGAATACGAATACTTCCAGTTTTAACTCTTTGAATTCGTTTATATTGAGATATTTAGCCGTTTATTACCTGAATCAGTCATATATTTGCTTTTCAACATTTCTGACTAACTATACCAGTGAAACTCAATCCGGTTCTGTATGAATCAATCCAGTAATAAACAAGTGGAGATTTTTCTCACCCTTCGCGGTGTGCTCTGCTGGACCGGAAGTAGGTGATAAAGGCACACAATGCGAATATTCGATTAGTTTTTTTACGATCTTTATTTTGGCATGGCTATGAACAATAACTTATTCGCCGAAAATGCGTGGTCAATTGACTAGTGAAAAATGGTGGTGGGAAAAGAACTGATAAAGATGACATTTTTTCGAATGAAATTATCTGATACCTTACAAAAAACTAACATTTCTTAGTACAGATGGGGGCAATATTCCACTCTGATATATTCATTTCAATTGTCTAATAGTTTTCCATCAAGATTATACAGTATGTTCATGAAATGTGGAAACACTTATCTGACGAATTAATTATAATTATTTCAGCATGTAAAACTAGGATTTGCATTTGTTGTTTTTAAAAGAATTGTTTGGGGCCACCACTTAACAACATATAACTAAAATAAAAAAAGCCTGAAGACTGTATCGAGGAGAGACGGACAAGTGAAAAAAAATTCTAAATGAAATTACCTATACAATAGGTTTGGTGAAGTCCTGCCAGAAAACAAATACTTCTTCGGCAAATACCACGTTGGGAATTGAATTGTATTCCACAATCATTTATGCAAAATATCTCACAGAGGATAGCTCCGTAGATGCTTCTCGGCCTTCCAGCACCAGGACCACGCTAAAATTAATCGAGAAAATCACCTGCAGACCGGTTTCGTGGTATCACCTGTCATCTGTGAAGGAACGATCTTACCTAAGCAGCAGTATGCCTAGAATCTAGTAACTTTAACGCAGCTTTGTTGTATGTATGAAACATAACTAGTAACACCTCCATTTCGAGAACAATGTTCCAGAAGTTTAGAAAGAACATCCCATGTTTTTTCTCAACTATTGTTGTTTATTTGGAGATGGTTGACAATGTTTCGTAGTGAATTTCATCAGTTCGGATTTCCATTGTCTAATATAATATAAATTGATTTGAAATCCCTGAAAACAATTAAAAAGATTACCCAAAAATAACAATTTTATTAAACAACAAACTGAAATTACAAAGAAATAACATACATACAAGCAACAACCAAAAAAAAAATAAAAGTTGAAATATCAATAAAAGCTGAAAATTAAAAAATATTATCAACATCAGGATTTGCTTCAGATCTGGGAACACTATCCGTAGCAGCCTCACAAAAACCAGGCCACCAAACGAGGACTGCGATTCCAAGAATTGCATTTTCCGGATACCCTTCGAGTGCGGAGAATCACACATCGGTGAAACTAAGAGGCCATTGACAGTTCGCATTGCAGAGTACAAGAAACACACACAGAGAAGAGAAACCAGCAAATCCGGAATAACGGAAGCTGAAATCATCCACGAAAAGGAACCCTGGTTTAGGAGAAAATTCAAAGAAGCCGCGTATATGTTGTCCAATAACGCATTTATCCAAGCTAGCGTAGAGATACGTAACATATGGAAACCTCTAATCAAGCGAAAAACGACCAACTCCCGCCAAACGGTCAATTTCCACTTAAACCAATGACCTATAAATAGTCAGATTTCGAAGGAATGAGTTCAGTTATCACTCGAAGACGATTGTGGATACTAACAATCGAAACGTCGTGACGTGACGTAATTTCAGTTTGTTGTTTAATAAAATTGTTATTTTCGGTTATTCTTCTTGATTTTTTTCAGGGACTTCAAATCAGTTTATATTATATTAGACAATGGAAGTCCGAACTGATGAAATTTTATTGTTTACGTTTGTAGGTTTAAGTTTAGCAACATCTCTGGTGTAATCTGTTCGTAAACTGAAGAAGTATTTTCTTGAAAATTAACGACTTTTTGAAAAGACGATGAAAATCCTAATTTACATCTTAGTAACTATTAGTTATTGATAACATGTGATCTAAGATGCATCAATACATTGTATAAAATGTGTAAAATAAAACTGAAAACAACTATAATAACTACTTGTTCACGTTTACAAATATTTGGCAACCTAATAGAAGAAAATCTGGGTTCAATCTAATGAGTTCTTAGGATGCGACAAAAAGTATATTGGTCCGACTGAACGATTTCCTGAGCCTAGGCTCAAAAAAAACATCTAATTTCATACATCAGAAAAGTGTGTAACGTGAAAATTTGACTTTATCAGCCATCCAAAACACTTGCCATGAAATGTATCATTTGCTTCCGGAAATCATAAAATACATATATACAATTTTAGAGTTCCAATCTAGTAAACATCAGCAATAGTATTATTACATTATTTGAATACCTCACCAACGAGTGGGAAAAAAGCACAAAACAGGCGTTACACGCCTAGGTGTATTTTGTTCCACTCCGGATGAGTTTCAAAACAGAGATATAATATCTATATTGAGATATACCTATTGTATTCACCAAGGATTACTTTGTGTATTATTAGAAATTCTACTTATTTTTCCGACATTCTGTTTGTATATTGTTAACTAAATGAATAATTAGATAACCTTGAAATTACTTTATCAGCCAACTGAACTGTAATAACTGGTTTTGTTCTTGTTGTTGAAATGCAGATGAGGGAGTGTTCGCGTTATTCCCAAACATGCAAGTCTTTGCATCCTGCTTAATTTATGAATGACGGTCGTTCGTTTCGTCATCATGGGTTTAGTCACCTTGGTGTGAAGCCAATACATGATGTCCGATTCCCACTCTCATCAGCGCTACCTCCGCCTTGTTTTCAACTCTTTCTAGATGTTGATGTCAAGTTAATCTAGGTAGATATTTGACTTCCGCCGACAATTTTATCTCTGAACCTCTAAAGTTCCTAGACCCTACGTTTTCGTCCTCTTGGTGTATGCTGCTATGGTCGATTTTGATGGGCTCATGTTCAGCCCTCCTTCATCGGTTAAATAAGTTGTAATATTCAGGAGTTGTTGCATGTGTCCCTTCACTATATTATTATATTGTCATGGAATACTTTGTATTCATTATCGTCCAGAAGATGTAGTAACTCATCCATTACTAGGGTCTATAACAGTAGGGACAAAACTCCCTCTTGCATACCAATCTTCCTCTAAGCATGCAGTCTATCCACCTATAGCTTGTGTCGTTGAACTTCATTCTCCTCAACGCCTGAATGACTGAATCAAGAAAACAGCTAAAAGCAATTCCTTGTTTTAGTGAGAATACTTCATGTCCCGGGTTAAATCCGTTTAAGTCCTCATATCAGATCTGCAGGCATATTGGTCTTGATGCGGAAGTTTGGTAGCCAGTGCTATGTCATTAATATGCCTGTCAAGTAATTTCCACTAAATTGTGGACTGAGAGTACGATGGTGTTTTGTTCTGAAAAGTTTCCAACTAAACAAAAATAGAAAACATTTTTTTAATTTTTTTTTCTACATAGTCTACTTTGAACTCCACATATTTCTCCCAGCGATGCTCCTATCTCTGTAACCCGTCCAAATAGTACTCGGCGTTTTTTTTCGAAAATATTTGTTCATGAAGATAATTGCTTTTCCATTTGACAAAAACCTCTGTTCCCCGAGTGCAATTTTGAGATGAAGGAACATAAAGAAGTCACTTGGAGCTAGATCCAAAAAAAAATTAGTCGCCAACACTTTCCCAGCCCAGAAAACAGTTTTTGTTTTTCTGAAGCTAGTTCCTCCTTTGCAGTACACTGTTTGGACTGTATTTTTGTTTGTTTCAGGCGTAAAATTGGGTATCCAAGTTTCATCTACAGTAAATTATTCGTTTCATCTGCAGTAATAATCACGTCTAAACTGCGCCAACAGAGCGCTGGAAATATTCATTCGAACATGTTTTTGATATAACGTGAGCAAACGCGGCACCCAACGCGCGGACAGCTTTCTCATGCCTATATGCTCTCATGCCACGTTCTTCTGACATGTTCATAACCTCTGCTATCTCTTTCATTTCAACTCGGCGGTCGTCTAGCACCATTTGATGAACTTTGGCGGTGCTTTCATCGAACGTTCCTTCAATCTCTCACGGCCACCTTTAAATTCAGCTGCCCAAAATTTTACTGTGGAAAATTATGGTGCAGGATCCCCATACACAAAATCCAACTCATCCTTGCGTAGGCGTATTTCCTTTCAAAAACAAATATTTAATGACAGCTTGATACTCGATTTTGTCAATTTCATAAAAACACTCACATCAAGTCACTTAAATGACTGTTAAATGACAACTGCGCCTCCAAAATGGCTGAAACTTTGATAAATAACTGTTAACAGATGAACAACGAAATTGGGTGCAAATTATAGTAAGTACAAATAATAATTTGAGCAAATTTTCCTAAAACGATAGAGGCGTTATTTCAGTGACGAATACATATGGAGTATTACAATAAAATGTTCAAATACTGTGAATATGTTTGAAGCTTTCTATAGATTTACGTTACACATCTTCTGCCAGAAGTGGTCCTCTGTGAACTTTTGATAACGGAAAACATATTTGATATCCCTAAATGTTCGAAGTATTCAAAGACCTTGATGGGTCTCTTCTTCAAATTTTTGATAATGGATGCTCTTTATTTTTCAAAAGATTTTATTAATTATCAAATGCCCATAAACAGTAGTGGTAGTAAATGAAGGGTTGCGTCAAACGAAAATAATTCATTGGTGAAAATCAAGTATAGTGGATCAGAGGTTGAGACATGTTTGAAGATCATCGATGTTGTTATTAGATTGACTGGTGCCTCAGCTATACTTGTATCCTTATAACAGTCAGTTAGTTTGGCGCATGTTTGACAATACAGTCGATAATCACCTGTCAAAAGTTCCATTTTCAGATGATCTAACAATAAGCTTTGCACGGACTGGTTATTAGTCATATTTAGAAACTAGTTGAATTTCCAGAAATTCACATACGTTTTTGCTACCTATTGAACATTTACTACAAAGTAAACAAGGAAGGATTCTTCCAGCATAAGATTCAAAAACACAAGACGACATAGACTGTAATTCATTCAATCCAGAGCGGTTAGGAGTATTGATTCTGCAATTGTTTTGTATTCAGCAAGAATTCTCTGACGGAAGCACCAAACTCTTACGAAGATTCGAAATAGATGAACGTTACAATCTAACAGACCACTACTATAATATTCATGCAGTCATTGTTCACTGTGGTTCTGGTGTTGAATTTGGTCATTATTACGCCTTGGCCAAAGAGGACACGAACTGGTTTAAGTTTGACAATAGTCGTGTCACGATGTGACACCTTGTAGATACCTACCTCTGGAGACTCCCTACATTTTGTTTTATGAGAGAGGACATTGACAGATCAAGATCTTCAGATGATGTGGTGCTGCAGGATTTTCCGGGTTTTCCTGTAGCTTAAAAAGCATATGCGCCACTGGAATCAATGAAGTTGCCTTGGAGCGCCAATTAATTTTTATTGCTGTTTTATAATTTCATTATGAGTATTTTGAAAATTATTATTGATACCAAAAAAAGTTATAGTGGATTATTAGAGGTATGAAACATAATGGGAATATTATTGAACATATTTTTATATTGTGTACATCGGATAGAGGAAAAATGGACATTTAATATAGGCTTTTTGTTAATATAATAATTTTTCACAATAAAGTGGGAGGAAAAAATATGCCAGTTGAACAAGATACACCCTTCTGTGGTTTCTGTTGTATTTTAGTTTCTCTCCCAGAATCTACTTCGTATACTGACAATGTCAAATGAACATTTCACGAATTCCACTTTTCTTCATCTAAAATAAAGCAAGCAAGACACGGTGAAGTGGAAAATGGAACACGAGACGCTTATACGTGCATATGTTTTGGTTTTCCATTGTGTGGGAAACCCGCCTAAAAATATAGCAATATGCATCGCTGAAGCTTTTGGCTTGCTTTTACTGAATATTTCAGACGGCGTTTTATGATATAAAGTTTACGGGCCTGTAAAATTATAACGCATGTCACTTCAAAAGATTGTGTTGTTTAGATAACGTTCCTATTTGAATAAAAAGAGAATAGTTCATAAAAAATGACAACTTTCTATTCAAATACGATGAGATAATAGTATCAAAATCTTTAAAAAATCGTGACTTTTAGAATTTAGAAGACTCCGATGAAGAAAAAGTCAATAGAGTCAAAATCTAATCGAATCGTGATCGTGTCTAGAGAAAAAATTCAATTAAATTTCTATATAGGGCCTTCCTTCCAACAGGGACTGCTGAACTTTGACAATTGATTACAGATATCTTGTTGAGGCTAGATTTATCAAATAATTTTTCATTTATCCACCATCGACAAATACATATATAGTATTCAACAACAGGTGCAAATAATAAAATTGTTTTATCGAAATGGGTGTTTTGTTCGGGCAGAACACCCATTTTACGGTCGCCATAATCATCCTACCGAGAGGACTATTCGCAGTATGGTCCATTAGTTCAGTAAACAACTCACCAACGAATATACCTCGATGAAACTCAAGATCTGTTGGAAAAATTGCCGCTGTCTGCAAGTGTGTTGAGGAGAATCCGAGGCACTAGATTTCTCGTCGTTCACAAGAACTCGACTTTTTGCAGACCACAACTGGGCGAATTTTGCGACGTGACTTGAGCTTGCACCCATACAATATTCAACTGACCCAGGAACTGAAAATCAATGACCATATACAACGACATGCGTTCGCTGAATAGGCTCTGAAGCAGTTGGCAACTGACCCCAATAATCATTTTAAGCGTGCAAGCCTATTTCTCGATGAATAGTTCGTGAACGAACAAAATTGGCGAATTTGGAACGATACCAATCCATATCAGATCCAATAGCGTCCAATGCATACCAAAAAAGTCACTGTTAGCTGGCGTCGTCATCGATCCGTATTCCTTTGAGAACGACGTTGACCAGACCATCAACGACAAGCACTATAGGTCGTCGATGATTACAACTTCTTTTGGTCAGAATTCGATGATCTGTCACATTGGATATTCTACACGAGCGATTTGAAGGCATGGTCATTTTACGTGGAGGTGATGAGAACTGTCCACCGGGATCGTGCGTGGAATTCGCTAGAATATTTCTTGTGGGGTTTTCTTAAGTCGCAGGTGTATGCGAATGAACCATTCAGATTTAAGATTAGAAGATGAGAAACGCTTATTGAAAGAGTCTATATAAGAAGAAATTTTATATAAAATTATCTACACAATTTAGAGGAGAATTGGGGTGGATTAAAAGTGAGTGGGTCTATTCACCACACCACTGTGAACCATGAGAGTTCAATATGGCTCACACATATTCAAAGTCGACTTAATCAATCCACTTTTGGAAAAATTAGATACTTTTTATGGAAAGGTAAACCACTTCGTTACATAACGCGTAACGGCGTTATCCGTATTTCGGACATCTGAAGCGATAAAGTACAAAGAGTTCTGAACGGCCTACGTAAAGATAACACCATCAAGATCCTACCTGCAGATAAGGGAAACGCTACTGTTGTGATGGATATTGATCTATACGAACAGAAGATCGAAGATGATATTCAGAAGCGACAATTCACGAAGATTCTACGGGATCTTACTGCATTCATTGGAAGGTTGTTGATAATATAACCACTGCAAGGGAAATATTACATTTTTTGTGAAAGATTTGAAGCATTTTGTGAAATTACTCGGGGCAATCGAAGTCACAGAATAAAATCAATTGATCAGTTTCGACGTGTAAAACCTTTACATCAATGTTCCTGTCGAAGAAGTAGAGGAAACTAACTGAAGACGGAGATCTGGAAGATAGGACTTACCTATAAAAGCAATCATAGAATTACTAGGATGATGTGCAAGAAACTGCTATTTCTAATTGAAGAACGAATTCTTTTCGCAGGTTGAGGGACTGCCAATGGGATCGCCACTTCCACCAGTTATAGTGGAAGTTATAGTGGTTTGAAACATCATCAACAGCGTAAGACCTTCCATCACCTTCACAATGGGGAAGGAAGTTCAAAACAAATAGCCATTCTTAGACGTATTGGTGAAGGGACCGACACTAAGTGGGAATCATCTGTATACCGAAAACCCACTCACACGGGACAGTATATGAACCACCATCAATCTACCAAAAAAGGAATAATCAAGACCGTGCTTTCGGGCTCTGTAATAACGAAGGAATGTCATGAAAAAAGAGCTTCAACGAAATAGTTACTCCAAAGAGATGGTATGCCAGACTTTGGCTGAAAGACAGCAAGAACCTCGCAAGGAAGAGAAGCCGTCACAACCATTACTTGCACTTCCCTAGATCAAAGGATTGTCTAAAAGGATAAGAAAAAATAGGCTTGAAATCTTTTAATTTTTATTTAATTTCAATTGTTCAATTTTCAATATTTTGCTCAATTTTAGGGTTTTTTGCTTAATATAAATGTTTTTTATTAGTCAGTGGGCTATGCTTGAAGACAGGCAGTAAACAGATCCAAAGAAGTGAACTTTAAATATACTAACCAACTGCATATCTGAAATATGCCCGATTCCTCTGAATAAAGAAAAAAACTTTCTTATTAGCTCGTCCACTAGATGAAGTGACATTTTGTTGTTCGATCCAACTTAGGACGAGGAATGAAATACTCTGATTGAGTTTCGATTTTCAATCATGGAATATCATTGACTTCAGGTCGAAGATGGCCACTATCTTGCACTGACGAGTAGCTAAGGAGCCCAAAATCGGTCTGCAAGTGTGCCCGTTTCAAAATTGAAGGTCGACTCTTCCAGTTGTATTACCAATTGCATATGCAGAAAATTTTGTCTGCCAGGTGAGCAGTTGTTTTCTGATAGGCGTCAGTCCATTCAACCTACTGTATAGGTATATCCCAGACTGGCTTGAACATTTAAAGTTCATTTCTTTAGATTAATTTAATTATTATTTTCAGTTATTCTTTTCAATTTTGATTTCCATTCGTTATTTCAGAGATTTCAAGTCATAGCAGATAAGTCCAAGTTAATGAAATTCACAAAAAGGATTTGTTAAAAACCGCATTGAATAATCAATTTTGCTAAATCATAATATACGATGGTTACGATTTGTCTTGTTGAAAAAATGAATTGAAACTTAATTTCTTTCGAAGTAGGAAATACGTATACTCAAATTTATTTGGATGTAATATATGTTAGAAGATATAATTGAAAACGCCTGGCCTCCTAGAGTGGATGAGTTTGTAATAAATAGGAAGCATCGATGAATGAGTAGCTCTTTCTCTGTATAATAGTAACGTAACTAGTGGATACAATGCCTTCAGTTTATTAACACGAAAAAAAGATTGTTGATATCTAAAACGGCACTATTAGATATTGGAGATTGGGGGTTCGGTTTTCTCCGAACTCTAAATCGGCGTGGAATTTCGTAATATTAGATATTCAATTCACGGATCATTGTTTGAGAAGAAATGACATACTTCTGGCTCCATACATATTCTGGTAAAAGCTACTTGATAAATCATCTTTCCATGAGCTATATTTCTATTCAAAATAAGACGCATATTCATTAAACAATGTGAAACGTCTATTCGATGCAATATCAGCACGTGATCAAAACATTTGTACGGTCGATTGCGATCAAACAGCATTATAGAAATTGTCAGTGTGCTATTCTGAATATTCAGACATGCTTTGATAATGTGGAACGATGTACCGTGATAATTTAATGAAATGTAGTGCGTCGAGATTGTTTGTGTGTGGGTGTAATGCTACGAGCTTGAAACTTTACATCTGATTTCGAAATAGTTACGTTTCAAAAATTCTGAAGTAATTGTTTCTAATTGACACAAGAAACGTAGATTCAAGGAATCATTCATCAGCTGAATTTAACTTCGATATACCCAATGAGAATTTACTAGGTACATTACATTCTTCTCACATATTGCTAGTGGGCATACTTGAAGACTGGCTATAAATCAAAACATCTAAAAGAACGATTCGTTCAGGCCAGTCTCAACTCCTTACACTGTAGGTTAATGGACTGACACCTATCAGAAAACAACTACTCGCCTGGCTAATACCACGAAGGATGTTGGATTATATCCGACAGGTGTCAGTGCAATATTCTTCACTTAAATTATTCCTGCATATGCTGTTGGCGATACAACTGCCATAATAGATTTTCACACTTGCATGTGTCTTCCAATCTCCAACAGCATATACAGAAATATCTTCATTGAAGAATCTTGCATTGACACCTGTCGGATATAATCCAACTCTCTTCTTGGTATTAGCCAGGGGAGTAGTTGTTTTCTGATAGGTGTCAGTCTATTGACCCATAGTATAGGGATTTGAGACTGGCCTGAAAGAGTTGTTCTTTTAGATGATTCGATATTAGATTTTAGTAATTTATTGCACATGAAAAAACCAAAAGTATCATTAGTCACTTCGTTTCCACTAAAAAAATACTATTATCTCTGTAGTGAAAACTAAAATGAAATGAAAACTACCCGGATTGTTATGTTGGGTCTAATTTAGTCGTATCATATTTACCACAGTGAACACTAACCTCCAAATTCAGTTATGATTCCTTAAGTGGAAATTACCGATTTTTTTAAAAATTTTTCGCTAATTTTAAAAAATTTTTATAGAATACTGAAATTTTAGAATTTTTAGATGATGCCTTTCTTTGCTACTGTTCATAATTCTCATTCATTCAGAAATTTGCTATTTTTAGCTTTTCGAAAGCATGAAAAAATTAAGTACCGTGGACCTATTCAAACTATTTTAGGCATATCTGTTTATTCTATGGCCATCCTTCGAGACGTGTTCATCAACACTGTGAAACCAGTTTTTCTCTTAAACTGATCTCAATAGCTTGGATCAATCTGTTTTCGATTCGGCTACATGATCCAACTTTACGAAGACCAAACCAATAAACCTAAATAGTAATTCGAAGAATTGCTTTTTAAGTTGGGAATGTAGTGAGTTACACTCCAGTGAGACTAAGAGGTGACTGAGAGTCCGAATCGGCGCCCAACAAAAAACCCAAAGAGGAGAAAGCCGAACGTAGTATGTGATGGAGTCGGCCGTACTTAATAAACATTCATAATACATTAAAAAAACACTTCATTGTAAGATTTTCACTGAACAGTTTAAAAACAACGCATTACGTGTTTCGTTATACAATAGCGTCTTCAGGCATGTATATAATGTACTATATTATGGTATAGTATACTATACACGACCTTCTATCGTATGTCACCCACATTTGGAATAACGCAATAAAGAGACATGGAAAATCAAGAGCTGTTGCGCTCGATATTTCTAAGGACTTTGACCCTGTGTGGCATGAGGGTTTGCTGGTCAAACTTCGATGCTATGGCTTGTCGGATCATTTTTGTGTATGGCTCTTCAGCTTCCTGAAAGAAGGTTCCCTGCAAGTGGCCGTCGATGATATCTCTCGAATACTTTCACCACCAACGCTGGTGTTTCCCAGGGATCTATATTATCTCCAACCCTCTTTTTATTGTATATCACCACTCATTGGAAAAAAACAAGAATCCAGTATATTGCTTTGGTGACAACAGCACACTTGTCTCGTCATCAGCAGCAGCAGAAGGTTGCCGTGAAGTGATTTCGAATTGGAGTGAGAGTAACCACGTTCAATTCAATGCCACAAAAACTCAGGCATAGGTTTTCTTCAAAAAGATAAATGTCTCCGAACCGGATATAATGATGTCAAGTCAGACAATCCCACTTTTTGCTTCAATAAGTTTTTTGGGGGTTAAAGTGAACACAATATGACTTGGCACAATCATGTGGCTGGAATTGCAAAAGCTGCTTCTCAAAAGCTTGGAAGACTGTTCCGAACTAGAAAACAGTACACACCTCAGCAACTTTTGATGCTTTATCAAGCTCAAATCAGACATTCCTTTGAGTATTGTTCTCATGTATGGAGCCCCTAGACACACTGGATTCCATCTAGAAAAGAGCCATCCGCCTGATTGGAGACGCGAACATCACGTGTCTAGAGCATCGAAGGAAGGTTGGAGATTTGTCTTTCTTCTAAATATACTTTGATTCAACCAAGAGCGGTACATATCAAAAATTCGCGACGGGCACCTCGAACTTCCCTGTTTAAGAACTCTTTCATCCGGAGAAATGCGTTTATGTAGAATAACATTCTTGAGAACGTTTCTACGAATGAATTTAATCTCTAGAGATCCAAATCCAATGTAAATCGCTACTTTCGTACAGGCACCGCTCTGAGAGAGTCTTAAGGATTATCTTGGAGTCCTTAAAAAATACAGAAAGAAGTAGTGCACTTTTGGCCTACAAACAGGATATCAAATCAATGAATTAAAAAAGTTCAAAAAAGCAGCAGTTCACGAAAACGAGAAGGAGTACTGAGCTCAGTGGAATTTCAACTCTATAAGAGTTGAGAAGGAGAACACTGAATCAACCATCGTCTTGAGATAGAAGAGTGGTATAAATTATGCAACCTTTGCATCTTAAAGAAAAGTACAACTCCGGCAAGTTTGTCAAGGAAATTGGTGAACAAAGAGTCCATGAATTCAGGAAACTCCCTACAGATTACCAATGATCAGATGGCTATATATGAAAGTCTCAAACACATATCAAAGTTTAGAAGTAATTTTGTGAGCAGGCATTGAGTAATATACTGAAATGGTCATCCTGAATATTGATAGTGAGTGACAAAGAAATTCGTTTATGAATAATTATCAATAACGAGAGTTGTTTAAAATAAGTCCAATAAGTAAATAAAGTGTTGAGGTGAATTTTGAGTTAATGAATTGAGTCGTTGAATAAGCGTAATACTTATTACTTATTGAGAATGAATGTAGCCTTGAAAATGTAATGAGTATATGTTTGGTATTTGATTCAAGGTTCATATTTGAAAGTAGTTATTTGGGATGACTTTTTTCTTGTATATTGTTTCTGAAACTGTGGTAGAAAGCCAAAATTGGTTTTTCCAATGAATAATTGACGTTGTACAAACGTTAACACAAGACAGATGAGATGGTCAACGGTTTGGGATGGTACACTAGAGTAAATATTCTAGTATTCATTCATGAATAATCACCGAATGAATTGGAATTCTGTTTTCAAAAAACTAAAGATGACAGTAACATTTTCTTTAAATAGTTGAAATAATTTAAGGTACTACGATTTACCTTATGGCGAAGTCAATTAATCCTATTCATTTCATTAGTTCGGACTTCCATTGTATGATATGATATAAATCGATTTGAAATATCTGAAAGAATCTGTAAAAAAAGGGAAATAAGTTCAGTTATTATCTGAAGATGTTTGTGGATACAAACAATCGAAACATCGTGAAGTAACTTTGTTTGGAATCTTTTGATTTTTTCATTGTTGATAATTTTTTAATTTTCATCTCGTGTTAATAGTTGATTTTTTTTGATTTTTTAAAAATGTTATGGTTGTTTCTTGTATTTTATTTCATTGTAATTTGAGTTTCTTTGCTCAACACAATTGTTTTTTTTCAATTAATTTTTTTTTAATTTTTTTTACAGATTCTTTCAGTTATTCTAAATCAATTTATATCATATTAGACAATGGAAGTCCAAACTAATGAAATGCACCACGAAACATTGTCAATTACCTTCAAACAAACGGAATCCAATTTATTTGGACATATATTGCTGTACCAATATAGCTGAATGTCATTTTTGTTTTGTTTTAAATGTAATCAGTCAACAAAGTCAATACATCAAGACATCATAATTTTCTATTGGTATGGTTAAGACATCCTATAATTTGTATAATCCTTCGAAACTTTTTCTTGAAGTTCCAAATCTAAACTGTATAGTATGTTAGAACCATCTGTATGTCAAGAGTGGTTATTATTTGACGAAAACTGAAAAAACGTGCCAATGCCTATACTGTAATAATAATAATACTAATGATAATAATAGGTAACAGCAGTGAAGAAATCTCTCCACGAGAAGTATCAGCACAAACATCGATAGATCTGGTCATCGGAACTATCTGGGAAGAACATAGTTGCTGCAACAAATATGCTTGCCGTTCCAATCTTACTCTACTCGTTTGGAGTAGTGGGGTGAAACTGAAAAATGATGCATTTCTATAAGAATTTGCATCCCAAATTGTCCGTTCCACGGTTGTACTTCCCCCGACAACAGGGAGACCGTGGACTTTTGAGTTTAAAGTGTCTGCATGACAGAATGGTACTGGATATAGCCTGTAAAGTCGTCAGGAGTTCGGATCCCTTTCTCTGCATGGTGCGCGACCATGAGAGAGTAGGAATTGGAGCATTTCTCTTTAGGGCAGCTGCCCGAGCAGCTGATGAACTCGGTTTAGTTTTTGACACTGAACTAGGTGACCACAATTCTGTCACCAAGTTGGAACCTGTTCAGCAAAAAGCTCATATAAAAGCCGCAGAGATCACCTCACTTCTGCGTAAACACAAGGATAAGCCAATGCATGGGGTCTTCTTCAATAACATTGAAGATATTGGCTTATCAAAGCGCCTGGCTTTTGCTTTTCTCAGGTCGAGTGGGCTGAAGTCGAAAACTGAGGGGTTCATCATGGCTTGCCAGGACGGTGTCTTCAATTTCTTAGTCTATCGCAGTGGCTTGATGTGTATAGAGGTTCCTTACACAAGGTGCAGGGCCTGCCGCGAGGCATGCTATCAGCATGCCTAGCATATGCGGTCTCGGCCTACATCCATCGACATAACGCTACCCTAAGAGAGCTATATCAAAATCTGCAGTACTCTTACGGTATTGACGAGGCACCGGTGTTGTCTACGGTCCGGGGGATATCGAATCCGTTGTGGAGAAGTGCCGAATTTATTGGAACTATTTGTTCCCCACCCTCAGGCTCATACAAGCTAATAATCCTGATGCAGTCTTCCTCGACCACCAGAGCAAGACGATATTTATCGTGGAGTTTTCAGCTCTTGGCGAGACGAATTTCGTCCGAAAAGAGGAGGAAAAATATCGAAATTTTCTCTTCGGACTCCACAGACTCTATCCAGACCACTCTGGCATGATGGTTGCTCTCTCTACTCTCGAATCTTAATATCGTACCGGCTTGCCTCACTAAGGCAGAAATTTTAGCCGCACAGATGCGCTTGCTCAGGGCATATGATTCCAGGACACAATGATCACTTACCCCACGGTGTGGGGAGTGACCATTGGTTAATAATGCTGGTGCGCCCTTCCGAATGTTTGAGGGCTTCGGGGGATAGGGCCTGACCAGCTCATACTTCAGTCAGGCCCTATGTTTATTCTCAACAGGTTTACACCCACAAATAGAGAAAATACAAATAATCAGAGTAGACATAAAAAAGATTCAGATTACAAAAAGAAAAAGGAAATGGAAATCAATCATAACATTGAATTTATAATAGTTCTTAAAATAAACTGTTTGCTGTCATGATGTATATGGCAGAGGTCGGATATGTCATTGAACAACTCATACATTACAAATATCGGCAACTTTTTCAAAAAATTTGTCCTAGGATTCCTATTATAGAAAGTAATCATATGCCCGGATTGTGATCTACAATTGCGTTATTCGAAAGTACAACTCAAAATATCATCGCGATGCATTTTCTTCTACCTGCTAGGGCTTCTAAGTGGAATGTGTTTCATAAAATCTTCTGGTCAAAGACAGTGCTTTGGATTTACCTACATTGAGTTGAAGTCTGTTCTCAATAAACCAGATTTGAACTTCATTAAGCGAGTCCTGTAAATGATAGCAGTCGTCTCTGGACTTAATTACTGAATAAATCTTCAAGTCGCCTGCGAAAAGTAAATGAGAGCTGAATAACTCTTACGAAGATGGAGTTGATAAGATAGATAGCGGTGTGGATGAAACGAGAAAAAAGAAGTTCCAGGAAAATATATTAATTGAATACTAATTATCAATTATCGTAACTATCAATCGAAAACTCATATCTATAAGGCTTAAAGATTATCGTTAAAAGCTAAAACCAATATTGTGAATCTATAATTACTATATTCTAGCAGGTAACTATAACGGATGGGTAATAAAATTAACACACGTCTAATTGAATTACGAAATAAATTACTTAATTGTTCGCACTCTCCACCTGAACTGTTTACTATAAAAAATAGTGAAGTTTGAACTGAATGTGATGATTATATTAAAACAGAAACTACATTTGCGCGTTGTATATAAAATAACTTTGACGAAAGTTTATTTTCTGAAGTGAGATAACAACTTTCTTTCGGTGTGATTACTCAGTAATTGTTTTGCTCGTTTTCCTTACGTCCGCTCTCACCAAGAAACGAGAAAAGTACTTATAATGATTTATTACTCAGAAATTATGTCACCATGAATTTCTTATGTATTTGACCCAGAAAATTTTGAAAATTATAAAATAAGGAAACATTATAGGTATATCAGAAACAATTAATATTGAATCAAACAATATGTGGGAAAACGCATAACAGAGCCAAATTTAGACACAAAGTGTGAACTTTGTGTTGACAGATTTGCGAATATTGAGTTTGCATATGAATCCACAATGAGGGGCTACCATAATTCCTAAATGTATCATTTATGAGACCTTATAATTACAATTTGATGTCTGTAGAAAAAATACTGTTACTCCCAGATATATTCCTGACAGCTCCCAGTATCATCCATGGGTTTGTAATGTCATCTTGCGTAGAGAACGATTCAATATTGTTTTTTTTTATCAGACATTGTTTATTGTTGTATTCTCAAAAATGTTACAGGGTTTGATGCGGAATTGAAAGACCTTAACTATTTCAATTGAAGGGGTTATATTTTTTAGGAGTGATTAATTTTTGGGAAAGAAAGTTTTTGGCTTTCTACTACTCCATCTTGATA
>WOGN01000082.1:0-33881 GCA_015342105.1 Leptinotarsa texana | reverse complement strand
ATGTTAATTTTTAGTAAATTTAGTTTTTTGTTTAATAAAATTGTTATTTTCGGTTAACCTTATTAATTTTGTAATTGTTTTTTTCGGGGTTTCAAATCATTTTATATTAGATTAGACAATGGAAGTCCGAACTGATGAAATATTAAGAAATGATGTGCTATATTAATTTTGTTCACAATTTCAAGCAGAAGTGAAATTTGGAATAATATATAGGGAGTTCTATTATAGAAAAAGCAACTTTATTTCTTCAAGACTTTTTGACCGATCCTGTATAGCTACTCAATTTTTATTTGGTGACAGATTTTGAAAAACCCTTGAACTTTTATATCTCAATACTCTGCGCTAGCAACTTACTATGAGAGATCAGGTATGCAATCGGATACAAGAAAATGAGAATTCTTTTTTCTGTTCGAACTTTTGAGACTTTATGAACACTCATAAAATTCAATCACTTGATAAACATTGTAAAAAACAATGGATGACTCTAATAACATTAGATTTGTTTTAATATAATTTAAAAAAAATACACACTGTGGAAAGGACACGTCAAAAAATTGTAAAAAGAGAAAGAGATCGTGTCTGTGGCATAGAATTCAAGTAAAATGAATGTGTTTCATCAGACAGACTCCGAGTATCTTTGGAGTGAAATGAACGTAATTTATTCATTTATTGTTTGATTTTGATATGATGAAAATTGTTAATTTGTTATGAAAAAGTAATAATAGTAATCATTACGATAAACTGGTTGATTTGTTGTTGTTTTAATTAGTGATGATTGTGAAATATGTTATTGTTGTCTAGGTGGAGCAAGTAAAAGTATACATAATGTTAAGGTCCTCCAGATTTTCAATTACTATGACCTATGACATAATTATATAAGATGGCCTAGTACCTATTACACCAAAATGATGGGTATATTCTCTTGCCACTTGACACGAAAAATATCAATTTATTTCGTCAATCGTGCATCAAAGAAAATACTTCACTTTCTTGACTATCAATTAGAACGCATATTCTCGAATCGATGTGCGTTCGTTGAGACAAATGCAGTAAGGCCATTAGTGGATACCTCACGGCACAAAGAGCGTAATTGAGACAATTGCCTCTACAGGAATTGCATTTAATGGTTGGAATGAAAAGGGTCCTTTCAACGAAAGCATTTATTTTTTCTCCATTAAACTTTTTCTTCTCTTCTAACTGAGATAATTCAACCGAAACATCGATAATTCCGAAGTACAATGTGAATTGGCATCAACTTCTGAAATCAGATCAATTGAAGAATTGCTATAAAAATATCATATAATTAGTTACTTGACAGATGACACTTTTGATGCTTAAGGAATATGAAATACTGGACGCATACGTTATCATTCACAATCTTCATCTTATTTATACAATGCAGTCATGATCACTGCTGAAATTCTTGCTATCTACTCTTGCAACTCAATGTATGAGATCGGACGTTGATATGCATTCTGATGGAAGAGCAATAAATTCAGTATATGGGATTCCACATGCACATATATTCTGACAACCTCTGCATGAATGTAATTGTCAGTGAAATATTGAAAAGTTGTTGAAAATAATTTTTATATCCGTAACGGTTTTTGGAGAAGCTACAAATTTGTTGAATTAACAATTCACATAAACAAAGAACATCGCCTTCACAAATTCTAAAACAACAACGCACACATTTGGCAACTAACATAATATCCTATTTTGTCGGTAAAAAATAATCATAAGAACACAGGTTTTTAGGGTCGAAGTCACGATTTTAGAAACAGAGTCCAGAGTGGTAGACCGTGATCAAATGGAACTGCTTTTGCGAAAGACGTCATAATTGGTATGTTTGTTGAACGCATTAAGCCGCGTTTATACAATGACAATTGAGGAGACAATTGTCGAGGCCAGTTGTCTTGGGTTAGTTGCGTGAATGTCTGAGACCAGTCCAGGTGAATGAGAATTTGTTCTCATTCAATTGATCTGTTGGGACTGGTTATGAATTGAGAGCAATGTTGTTTATAAGCTTTCTGCTTTAAAGCTTTGTGTCTTAACAAGACACAAAGGCAAACTGGTCCAAAAAGATATCTACTACCCTACGACGTTCACACGACGCTAATTGTCAAGATAACTGCCGTGATAAAGTGCCCAGTCAATTATCCTCTGTCTACTCCTAAAGATAACTAACAGGGCAGTTGGCACACCAATTGGCCAGAGATGTTTACACGTAGCCAATAATTTTATATCAGTAAGCTGTCCTCTGTCAATTGTCTCCTCAACTGGCATCGTGTAAACGCGGCTTTATAGCTCGAAGTCTCAGTAACGACTGACTTACAAGCAACGTGTTCACTCGTATTTATGGTTTTAGAGGGTGATAGCGTATCTGCCAACAACACGGAGCGATCAAAACTGCCCGGATCATTTAGAAGTGAGCACTCAACCCCCACACTAACCACTATCCCCACCAGGACCCCCCGCTATTACTACCATCACACACACCTTTAAAATTATGGATACGGTAGAACAAGGCACTTGCCAGTCAGTTGTTGCTGCGGTAGCAATAGCAAACGAAATGTTCAATACTACGGTTCCATTCGATAACGATTTACCGGCCCGGATTTGATTGTCTCCAATAAAGATGAATCGTCTGCAAGTATGATTCTTTTAAGGACTATAAAAAATAAAAACTTTTGGTCTGAGATGATTTCGAAAAAACTAAGTATTATTTTGATTGAATGAAACAACTTATAAATGATGACTAGCATGAACTTTTTATTCAGAACTTCAAGTCAACTTTTCAGTTCGTGAGTTCAACTGGTATTCCTAGAACGACGCAAGGTACGGAAAACATTTTAAACTCACTAACATAGTTATTTTTCTTACAATACAATTTCAAGCCATAGTTTTTCCAAAATAAAATCAAACTGGTATTCAGTTAAATGTAAAGAAATTAACTTTAAATGTTCAAGCACGTCTCGGATATAACTACACAGTAGATTGAATGGACTGACGCCTATCAGAAAACAACTACTCCACTGGCTAATACAACGAAAGGCGTTGGAACATTTGAAGTTCATTTCTTTAGATTTGTTTACTGCCATAGCCAATTGACTGATAAGAAAGTTTATCTTCCTTATTCAGAGGAATCGGGCAAATTTCGGATATGCAGTTGGATAGTACCTTGTCCGCTAGATGGAGTGACGTTTTTGATGTTCACTCCAACTTGAGACGAGGAATGAAATACTCTGAAAGAGTATTTCAGAGTATCATTCTATGTCCTCCCTTAACAGATGAATAACATTTTCATCCATCTCACCCCAGCCAGGTAGGGGTACACCGCGAAGGGCGGCATGGATGTCTGAGGACTTTCATGTCACCAACCAACAATCAGTTATGACCCATTCGTCCCTCTGACGAAAAACAGTTCGAAGGGGAAGGGAGCAAGGCTCCGGACCCGAATGAAATCAAGATGACTACCGACAGTTACAGTTACAGTCTTAAAGCTTGACTACTCCTACTGCTTCCTTTTGGTTTGGAAGGAGATTTTCTAATTGCTCCTTGACCATCAACTGCTGTCAGCACTACTCCTCTTTCTTTTCTTTCAATCTCTAACTGTATCTCAGATTTCTAACAGTTTCACCTTCATTCATGCTATCTATAATGTTGTTTCATTGCAGACGTCTTTTGAAAGCTTAATTTATTTATTTTTTCAAAAAACTGATTTCTTCACATCAACCTTGATCACTATTAACAAAATGTCAACTGAAGCACGATATGCAGGGTGCAATCATATAATAATAATAAAATCTATAACAGATATTTCACATCGATACTCTTTCATATATCACATTCTATAACGTTTCTATAACGATTTTATAACGATTCTTTGTAATACAAATTGAATGGAAAAAAGTGATTATCTTGTGTTTCGATGTTCATACGGAAGCACAAGTAGCTGTCTCGATAGATTTTTTCTATCGCATAATTCAATGTTCATGTGGAAGTCATATACTTCGAAAAGATCTCGTGGTAGGTATTGCTTTGAGAAATGTCCGCATTTTTTAATCATGAAAAGTAGAAAGCCACAAAACTTCTTTTAAAAATTCCCTGAAAGTGTTGTTATATCATGGTTCGTAGCCTGAGTGACATCCCAAATTATAGCTTTGCCACATTTCCAGGAAACGAAGTAATTCCATCAGGATGTTTACCGTCATTACGGCTTGTTCTAGGATAGAAAGTATCCCGGCTGATATCACGGTCTTTTTTATGATGTCGTTGAGTTGGTGATGTCCGAAACTCTTTCTGTTGCTCAAACCATGAGTACCTTTTTTACTTACCTCACTAACACAAATACTGTTATGAAGAGTACAAATATCTAAACCCAATCTGAGTCCAATGGCTACTCTGAAAGTATCATTATCTAATAGTGTTCCCAGAGTAGCAACAGGTTACGCGTTCAACCAAGCACCAGATTTTTCAATATCGACTGCTTTGGCACGAGCTTTTTCAGAAAAAGATGACAAAGATGAAGTGATGTTGTCAGAAGCAATTTCTAGTAAAGGTTCTTCCCATGGTTTCTGAAGTAATTTGAGATTCATAGCCACATGAATCTTGGTTTGAGAACAAAAAATATATTCGCCTTCAGCGGCTAATAATCTATTATATTGGTGAAGGAGACCGAAAGTATCATTCCTATCAATTAAGATGGAAGACATAAATGCAGGTAAAGCCAGCCATGATGCTGAGCGCACACTCAACCCTTCACGATTTACAGGCAATGTTGCTTCAGACCAAGAAATGTCAGTGAAATAGCTGTTGGTAACGTTTTCAAATATGTTACGTAGGTGATCATCAAACTTCTTGAGTTGTATCTGACTTTTCCAACAAAGAGAGCATCTCAGAGTATAGAGTGGTTTAGGAATGTTTAAAAAATTATTCAATAAAAAATGAAAGTATACATTGGCAAAACATATAAACGGGTGGAAATCAAGTCAAGGAAATATATTTTGTTCTACAAACTTTCACATAGAGCTTCCATAGCCAGAAGGACGCCAAGTAGTTCACATTTCGATTTTTACATGAGTTTTATACCAGTAAAAACTTCCATAAAAGTGCAGGTCCTAAAGAATCGCCTTATTGGACACCTCTCAGAGATTCAATCAAATATTCACCAAAAAAATGTGAAAATTCGTAGCATTGATATATAAACAGGTATAGATTTAGCAAACACTCTTGTGACCATTGTAACATCAAATTTCTGTCTATCGTGTTGAATGCATTTCAAAAATCCAACTTGAGGAAAATTTTTGATAACGAATTTGGATGTAGATGCATATATCGGCCAGGAGTACCGAAACCAAATTAATATGGACCCAAAGTCTTCTTTAATCCAAGAACAACCTAGTTTGGTCACTAACCGGCGAAAAAAGTATCGATGGCAATGCGACGTATTCCTCCGTCTTCTTTTTTGAGAGCACAGAGAATTACACCGAAAAGTATTGGACAAATCTCTGGATTAACTCTCCCATATAATGAGAGATTACAAAGATTTGTTACAGAAGTTAGCAGTTGACCTCTAGAATTACCAGCACTACAACTAAGGAGGTCTTGTTTGTGACTTGGGCAAAAACCATCTAGTCCTCCAGCTAATCCAATGCGGAACGCTTTCACTGTTGCAAGAATAAGTTGTTCCGGAAGTTGAAACGTTGAATTGCTTGTTTGATCAAGTGAAGGTTCAGATGCATATGATATTGAATCGGCTTGAGGATGTTTAAGAATGAGCTTCAAAAAAGTTTTATTGTCATAATCAGCAAGAGTATCGTTAGAACTGAGAATCTCAATGGCAGATGAAATATCGTTCTCTTCAACCTTATTTAAAATAATTTTTGAGATATATCCTTCGGATCGATTGGCAATCGCTGGAGAAATAGCAGATGATTCATTTTTCATCGTTCTGATGTTTCTCTTTATCAATGTTGTTAAATATATTTTTCTCTTCCCTTTCGAATATTGTATAGGGAGGACCCTGATTGTGAAAGTAAGTAGATTTTCCCAAATAGAAAAGTTGTTCTCCATTACACATTCTTCGATGACTTAAGATAAGACGGATTCTACGCAAAATCTAGCTGAACTGGGGTTTCTTCTCACAATATTAGTAGAGCTAATCTTTTGAACAATGATAATGAACCTTGTTCTGATTTATTTGGGTCATTGCTGGAATTTTCAATTAACAAACCCTGCGACATCAAAATGCTATTTTCTGAATTCGACATTTTGTGAATTTTTTCCATTATGAATTTTGACTCCGGTTTTGGATCTGAATGATTTATGGTAAATTGTTAGATTATATTCGATATCGAGGAGCTGGCCCATGGCCTGATTCATTGAGACATTGGTTGTGAGAGCTCATTGTCTAGCTTGATCTCTCTGATGAGACTCCATAGCCATGACACTGACCCCTTCATATAGCTAGCAGCCTCTGGTTTCTCTTGCCATCGCATTCACAGAGCACATGCAGGGCGGTTGTACAAACATTGTCCATGTCGTATGATTGTTTTAGTTCATCATCACAAGCGGAATCCATTCAAATTAGTAAAAACATATCTATCTAGAATTAAAAACTTGGACTCAACCTGAATAACCTCTAGAGAGGAGAGAATAGCATTATTCGCTTTTATTTCCGGAAAAATTTTGGAAAGTATGTCCCCAGATATATGTTCTTGGAAACAATCATTCATGGGGTTTCAAAATTAAAAAAAAAAAACATTGTGGTGTATAAAAAAATAATTTGTATAAAGGCAAGATACTTTTTGACTTGTATAACAATTTTTTCAGATTTGTGAGAAATTACAGTGTCCACTGTACAAAATGAGGAATTTCAAACAAAATGTCTATACTCCTCAACAAATCACATCCTCATATAAAGAAAAATATTTTCAGGATGATCAAGGAAATATAATTTAAAAGAATATTGTAATGAACATTATTAAAATGATAATACCTACGTAGATCTGAATTAACATTTATGAAAAGAAGTAAGAGATATCACTTAAATAGGTACTGGAAAATCTAAATGGACATAAAATTTCTATGAATCAAAACGAAAATATCACATAAATCAATGGAAAGTCCTCTGATGAAAAAACAACGGAGAGATATCTGTTTCCATGCAATTCAGGCGTTCTTCAAAAGTGAAAATAGAAAAAAAAATGTTTCAAAACATTATCCGTCTAGAGAAAGTCTGAAACTTAATTTTTTTTCTATATATCAATCTAGTTGCAGGCAGTATTCATGAATACAAGCTACTACCTGATTGCAATTTCCGGTGGTTCATATAACCCAGTAACTTTTCCTGATGAACTTTTCAGTTTGACCTTTATTTCGATTCGGCATATTCTCTATCTACAAGCTCTGTTGATTTTTCTATTTGCTTGTTCAATACGATTCATTACATTCAACAGCGATAAAATCATGTGTGTGATACTCAGAAAAACAAACAGTTGAAGTAGATATATTTCAAGATAATTTTTGATGAGGAACACAAAATTACACAGGAGCTAACTAAGCTTCGGTGTAAAAACTCAAAGGGTAGAGTTTTTCCCAAAATTCAATACGCCTCTGAAATAATCTTTCCTTCATGATCAGCCTTCTGCCGATGTCCATATACTTCTGGGTATTCAAAGTGAAAGGTTCCCATTCTACGTTATCTAGTTCCGCACTTCTTTTTGGTATTGGATTTCTGAAAAAGAATGTGAATCCCACCGATAATAAAATCAAATTAAAATTTGCATTAACGATCCACAAATAGAAATTATCAAATACTAGTTTATGTATTGCATTTCTTACCCAGTTTTAGCGAAGTTTGCAAAAATTGTTGTCAGTTTCTCAACCATATAAATTTCGGGTTTCGGTGAATCTTTTCCATACAATGGGAAATTTCTTGAATCGTAGTATAAATAACTGAGGTCATCTCCATGAACAACTCCTGTAATGGTACCAAATGAAAAATGTAAACCTGCTATCTTTCAATCGTATGAGAAAGTTATTTTGGATCAGTTGCTATTGTAACTCAACTTAGTTATCAACTTGAAAAATTTTCAATCATCCATTCGTTCAAATAGGTTCAATATGGCTATTCAGTTCAGGTTTAGGCTTACATTGAGCTTGATATTGATGGATGCCCTAACAAAAAACAAATTCCACTACAAGGTCTGTTTCCAGACACTAGAACTGCAACACTCTTCTCTATGCGAGTTTCGTCAACCAGGTTAGCGTATTCAAGAAATGAAGTAAGCTAACGATACTCTTTCTGAATTTATTCTTCTTCAATATATAATCACTTCAACAAGAGTGAATTGAACTGTTGTTTGTTTTTATGATGATATCTTCATGATTTGTTAATGAATCATTTTCTTAATACTCTAATTTGGAAAAATTGAACAAAGTTTTTAATTTTTTGATAATAATTCTAGACTGAACAAAATACAAATAAAAACTGAAATTATTTTGGCTCACTTAAACTTTACATATTAGTATACCTTGTTTAATTTGTTGTGATGCACTGTTTGGAACCTTTGGTGTGGTAATGAATATTACTGGAGTTTTTTCCAACATCAAATCGTTATTTTCACATCTCAACACCTGTTTCGATCATCAAATAATCATCTTCAAGAGGAAGATCAAACTAATCATCTTCAAGAGGAAGATCAAACTAATCTTCCTCGGCACGTGTTTGGATCACCAAGTGATCAAGAGAAAGATCAGTTTGATCTTTCTTTTGTTGTGTTGAAAAAAAAATTCAATAATATTATTTAACTTGTTCAACTAAAAAAATAAAACACTCAATATGATGAGGATCTCTTCTTGCCAAATTGTGATGAAATATATATATTGTGGTTTTGGGAAAATATTCAAAATATTAATTGACTAACACATTCCATTTTGAAAAGATCAGAAAAATCATTTCAGATAATGATCCACCGAACGGATTTCCATACAGTGTTCACCGTCTGAAGTCATGAAAGAGAAAGATTCATGAGTATAATTTATTTACGTTTTATATTGATTTGTTGAATGAAATTCGACGTGATAAGTTGGAACAGTAGTGCTACCACTAACAAAACAATTCACTAAAAATTAGGCCGAGGTCGAATGGAACCTGAAGTACCAAACGTTTCGTTTGTTACTGCGGCAGACATCATCAATTGTATGTGTGTTGACTTCAGGGACAATAGTTGTATCTCGAAGTCTCTGCAAACGACTAATGATTCTGAGCAGTGCTTGGCCATGTTAAAAATGACAAACCGGAAATTTTGCCTTCATATGTGAGAATGAATAAAACATGGATCCATCACTCCACTCCAGACTGAAAACGATCGTCATCTGAGTGGAGAGCAACTGGTGAATCTCATGCGTGGGATATGCGCGGTGTAATATCCAACGACTAGTTTGAGAAGGGAGTTACCATCAACAGTGAATATTATAAGGCGTTATTGGAGCGTTTGATGGCCGAAATTGCAAAGAAACGACCGCAGGTAGTAGTCAGCGACTACTGACTACCTCAAATGATCACCGGTAAAAAATGTCGCTCTAATGAAAAGGTTATTGCTGAAACTGAAGCTTATTTTAAGGCAAAAGATAAATCGTTCTACAAAAGTAGCATTGAAGTGTTAGAGCGGCGCTGGAATGATTGTGTGGCTCTTGATGGAGGTTAAGTTAATGACTGAAGCCAATTTTGAACAACACAAACGCTTTTTTTTTTCTTAGGCCCCGCACTTTTCAGCCCATGTGTTGTAAAAAATTGTTCGATATACATGAACCACGATTTGCAAAATTCAAATTCTATCACCTTGTAGTGTATCTAGGTTCGAGACTCAAACAACACTCAGAGAACCAATCCAGTAAGAGGTTGTTATCAAAATTACAAAAAATATAATGTTACCCCATGGTATGGTATTGTTGCTTCCAGGAAGGTAGAAGTTACTATAGCGTCCTTGGAAAGTGAAACAGTAATAGTAAACAGGTTGGTCGCCATACTGCGATATCAGTTTAGCTGCACGATTATTCACGAAAGTCTGTATCGTATCGTCGTAGATCTGAAAATTTATATAAAATATTTTCTGATTTGTTTTTTCAATTAGTTCAATTTGTGATGATAACAAGGTTAGTTGTTTATTGTCTATTGTTATCAATAAATATCAATACTCACATATGCCAAATTAAGCAGCTGAGATTTATCCACAGGTCTGTCATGCAAGTAAAACGATTTGATAGCCTTAGAGACTTTTCTTGATTGGGCGGTATTTCTTTCATAAAGGAAACTAATAGGCGCTATCCTCTCAAAATCGTTATTCATTTCTTGTGTTAAAGATGCATTATCGATTACCTCTGAAAGACAATATATTCTGGTTTTATATTCAAAATTAAAAACGAATATGATTCTTTAAATATTTCGTGCATTTTTCCAATGTATTGAAATGATTATAATCAAATGGTATGTTTCGCCCCGAGAGGCTAGGAAATACACATTTATGAACAACTCAATTCTCAAAAAAAATCATATCATTTTTGTTAATGATGAAATGGGATGTGGATTTCAAAAACTCTAATTTTTCAAATTTTTTTTAGAAATAATGACATCAACGATAATGACTTGAGACAAATTTCAATGAGAATGACTCTATATAGTGAATGGTAGTGTACACGTCGAATATACCAGTATTATCAAATATTTTGTCTTGGTTCCTCATTATTATATCAGAAACTACGCGTACTATTTTTTTTTCAGATTCATACAATATAAATCGCTGCAATCTTGAAACTTTCCAGTCCAAAACTCATGGTGGAGTTATTAAAGCTCAATATTTCCGGAATACAGTAAATGATATATAGATTATTATCTTCCATAAGTGCCGATCATGCTAACTTCACTTTTCTTCATACTCAGTTATGTTGTCAATAATAATTTCAACGAAATATTTCACAAAATTAGGTTAAAAATAAGTATTATACTCTGTGAATAACTTCATGATCACGTTTCAAGGTCTATGCCAATAGAATACATAATGAATCAGGTGATAATCTCGAATTGAATTTCAACAATTATGAATTGGGGACTTGAAAATTTGACAGTTTTTTTTCTGCTTTTGGAAAACAGAATCAAGTCTATTTGGAATTACATAGTAATATCACTCTGAAAAATAATAGTATTTGGTAAATACAACTTTGATTCAGCAGATTATCAGGCAATTGTTCGTGATCTAAACGAATTTTCTGACATGGAATTTGGGACTGCTTATGGTTAGTTTTACTCAGTCATACCGAAAATACTACAAAACGTTTTCCTTGTGGTTCATGATATTCATTACCAAAGTTTTCAGAAGAGAGGCTGTTATAACATATTCAAAGTTTTTTTCAACTATTCGACTTGCAAGTTATTGGGTGTACGATCAAAATGCAATGCATTTTCGCAATATTTTTCTCCGAATAAAGATTTGTTGTTAATATTTGAAAGATGACATGCGTACAACCTGCGAATTCTATCCGTGTGGAACTTACCAACCCACTAGACCCCAAATAAATTGGTAAAAAGAATATGGTTGCTGGCTTTCAAAAAAATAAAAGGCAATTAAAACAGCTAGCAGGACTTGGTTTTTGTTTCAATATCTTTTATACATACTTTCACGGGAGGTGTTCAAGTGACTTGGCAAATTTTATTCCACCAGGAGCGGTACATATCAGAAATATGCGACGGACTGTGGCTGCTCATCGTTTTGAGGTTCAACTCAGTACACCTCGAACTTAACTTTCATTTGGAGAACCGCGTTTATGTGGAATGAACTTCCTCAGTACGTTGGATTTGAAGCGCTATTTTCGCACAGGCACCGCTTTTGGAGCGCCTCAAGGATTTTCCTGTATTACTTGTGTATTATCCACGAAAAAATTCTCCTTCTTATATGTCCGATAGACATATTTTTGGACGACGTATTTCCCATTTCAGAAATATAAGTTATTGATGTTCTTATGATCCTTTTTCAAATATTCTCGCTGAAATGAAGAGATGAGGAAAAGTCTAGGATCGAATGATGAGTCTCAAATCATTAAGAAAACTCTTCAACGAAAGTTGATCATTGGAATTCAATTTCTTTATTGAAATGAATGAGAATACTTTTGTCTAATTTCCTTTAGTTATTTTATTTTTACGACCGGTTTTGGTTACCAAGTATAAAAACCAACTAATGCATTTGAACTCTAAAAACGTGGTTATATAGGAATTTTGTAGGTAGGTCTCCACTCTTGAATTTATAAGTTTCACAACCCCGGTTATTTCTGTAATCTCCATTGTTAAAATGTTTACAGTTGACAACCCTGTTCATTTTATTACCCAGCTTACCTATACAAACTCCCTAAATGATCATGTTTTTAGATTTCAAATGTATTATTTTTTTATATTTGATAATGGGATAAGAATGAAATAACTAGTGAAAACTAGACAAAAGTATTTCCATTTATTTCATCAAAGTTATCATAAACTTCCACAAAATGAACAAGTTGGGATAATTTACATGAACATTGGCATTTCGTTTTGTTCAACTTGTATACTGGGAGTATGAATTTCAAGTACTCACTATTGCAATCTCAATAAAATTGAAAAATGAGGAGTGCGTTGAATGAGACAAAATTTATACTTTTTGGCACGTGTTTTCTGCCGAATTTTTATTGAAGTAATAATAGAAGTATTCCCTGCAAAAAACCAAGCATCTTAGGTTTTGAATAAATAAGGGATATGAAAAACCTCAAAAGTACTATCTGTTCAAATCTGTTTAAAAATCTGTTTTTCCGTTGATCATTCCGTTTACAACTATTAAATTCATCTTCATTTCACTTCCGATCCCACAAATTTTTTATTATGAAATTTTCGTTTCAGCTATATCCAACTATTCACTCACCAAATGCTTTCAGTCCTACTTCGTCGTGGGTTTGGCCAGTGATAAAAGGTACCTTCTGAAATTGTCCTTTCATGATAAGACGTATAGGGTGATCTGTCAAAAATCGTTGCTGTCCAAAATTTCCCTCAATTACCGGTCCCCATATCAGAATAGGATCACTTCCAAATTCCTTTAACAAAACATTCATTTTAGTTTTCTGTTGAACTTGATCGTTCATCAATACCTATTCAGTAGCTGATAGAAAGTAAGTTGAAATGTTATTTTAGCTAAGTAATCACCCAAATAAAAGGTGTAACAGGTACCTCTGGCATAGGAAAAAGCCAAAACAAGCACTTTCTCCCCAAACACCAGAATTGCAATAGTCTTCTTGACGTGCATTCCATCAACCACGTTTACGTCTTCAGGAAATGAAGTTTTCTTCTTCATCTCCTGAGTATTGCAATTCTGATATTTGGGAAAATTGCTTGTTTTGGAAATCATCCAAAGCAGACCCCACATGTATTTTTGTCACCTATAATTTCCCAATCTTACTGCAACTTCAGTATCAAAATATTGGTGAATTGAATATTTCAATGAGGAAAAATTATACTGTTAACAACGCTAGAAAATTAGGTAATATAGCCTGGAGCAGCATGCGTGAGAATCTACAGTCTAGTTGAGTGTCTCCCGTGTTGCTGAGATACTTTTTAATGACGGACTCATCTGTGTCGTCGAAATACTGTATGCCACTCAGTACCAATGACGAAAATTTCTAGATTCCGGTGATTTCTCGTCGTAGAAAGTCTTGTCACGGTAACCATGACAATAGAAAAAGCAAAGTCTTGTCTCGACTAAGTCGAGAGATAATATCTCTCTCGTCTTGACAAGAGTACCGTTTATCTCGTCCTGTGTTGTCTCGACTTTTCGTCCTTGATATTTATAATTTTCAGTCACCTGTAAAATATAAATGTTTTCAATGATATACCGAGTTTGACAGGTATATTTGGAAAATGCATATCGTAAAATGAATCTGTTAGAAAACCAGATGATGACTAAAACTATCAAATGAAAATTCATAGGTGTAACACCCAGAGAACGAGGAGGTCAACGAACTGGTCTTCTGGTAACGGTCTACTTCAAATGGTTGATTACAAAATTCTCAACTTTTCGAGTATTAACTGGTCCGAAGATTTTATACCCAATGAGACCGCACTATATATGTATGCTGAAACGTACACGTGGATTACAAAAAATGTTCCGCATAAGGTTTCATTACTCTAGTTATGATGATTTTTTTCTGTTATGCTCCGATGTCTGAAATTGAATTCCATAGCATTAGTCTTAGGAAATCCAGATCAGCGTTTTTAGCATTCAGAATCCATCAGCAAATTATCATTCAACTTTATTGGTCACCAGGTTAAAGGCTTTGCGTAAGTCTGTATTTATACGGCACGAACTTTTTTTTAAATGTTTGGCATATTTCTAAAACACAGCTCACTACTTCAAAATGATTCCACAACAAACGTTTCCTTCGACTAACTTTTGGCAGAAATTATTTCATTTGACTTGAATTTTCTGTTTAATATTAGAGAACGGTCTGCACTTTCTCAACACACTATGTATGTTTCAAGCATATCACATTTTTTCAAACAAGTATGGACCATTTCAATCTTCACAATAAACTGACACGAATCGTAATGACTTAAGAGAGGGAAACTTGTCAAAGTGACAAGTTGCATTGATATGATTGTTTCACACCGCCTTGCAAGATGAGTTACATCAAAATACGTTGAACACGTACCTTTACAATAAGCAAATATTGCAATCAATATGTATAATTTTGTTTCGATATTAAATTTCTTGGCAAACTTGACATAACTCCGTTATTTCTTGTTGTAGGATGAAAATCAGAACGACCTTTTGAATTCAGAAAAGAGTTGGCAATAGAATACGAATTCAACCGAACTCGTATCTCCAATAAAAGTACCGAGTTGGGTTTAATCACTCTGTATACACAAATATCTGATATACCACTATACCTGTACAAAAATTTACAAAATGGACCTCTACACTTATATTGGAATAACTGCATGGGTGAAAACTACATGAATTGGAATAACTGCATGGGTGAAAACTACATGAATAATAAATAGTACGCCGTTTTATGTTTTCTAGGTTTGTTTGCTTCATGTATAATGGATAGTACCTCGTTTTATGTATTCTAGGTTTGTTTGCTACCTATATAATAAATAGTATCTCGTTTTATATTTTCTAGGTTTGTTTGCCAGTAGGTTTTTCAAAATTTAGTGAAAGCCAACATCACAAACATTTGATATGAACTTGGCAACACCATAAAACTTATTCATATTACATTATCTACTTTTCATCTTATTTCTATATTCTTGTTGTTCTTACTGTTCGTGCTACATTGCCAACTTCTTTTGAGGTCGATATGATGGTTAGTTCCAAAGTTAGGAAGCATGCCATATTAAAAAACGAGGGACTCTATATTTGGAATTTTGTTTGGAGAAATTTGATTGAGTACTCTACACAAATCATAGAGATTTTGAAAAGTGGTTGGAAAGCGGGGAGTATCAAAGGTTTGACGTCATAGTAAATTTTGAAATTTCGGTTTTCTTTCAAAATGGAAAAATTTGGGTAGTACTTCCTGATAAATCAACCATGTTCTCATATAACTTACAAATAATACTGATTTTTTTTTTATTTCTCTTGGAAAGTATTCTATTCAATAAGCACCTAACCCCATATAATTATAATTTACTCATTGTGTAACCTACCCAGAATTGAAATAATGATTATATGAGTGAAAAACAACAATATTTTCACATAGAAAATCAAAAAAGTTCCATAAGAAAATAAAATTTTGGGGTAATGTGAGGACCTATTGTTAGTCCGCTGTTTTTTTCCAATATACATCAACACATCACCAATTTACCTCTGAAGAGAGCCGTTGAATTGTTGGCTGATGTTACAAAATTATATACTCTTCGAATAATTATATACTCTTCGACAAAATCCATGATGATATACAAACGACATGAAAACAATTTAAGGTCGACTTCAAGAGAATAGATCTATTCTAAATTTTCGAAAATCTTCATATATAAATATTTCTGGAAGATTATTGAAAAGTAATACGAATTCTATTGAATTGATGAGAATTCATCGTGGACAAAACATATTGAATTTTTTGGAAAAAATGTAGCATCCCTCATTGGTAACTATTTCATTCAAAATCAGGAAATATACTCCTCTTAAATTTTTGAAAAATATACAACTGCATTATCTTATCTTTTTTGGGATCAGTCAATGAATCCACAATAAAACCTCTACAAAATAAAACTATTAAATAAATGCATATTTGAATTATTGTACTCAGAACCAACAAATCTTAGATTTGAACCCACTATGCAAACAAAAATTTCGTTATTTCATTCATTCAATAACAAATATCATGATTGAATCATGAAATACTTGCATTTTTTTATCAACTTTTTTGGATATTTGTTACCATCCACAATCTGAAAAAGCAAATGCGCCACTGGAATCAATGAAGTCGCCCCGGAGCGCCAATTAATTTTCATTGCTGTTTTCATTTTATTTTTATCGTTGTTTTGATAAACTTTTGAAGTTTTTTTGAATGAGTTCATTGTTTTAAATTGAATGGGATGCGAAGACACCAACTTATAGAAAAAGCCTTCTCGAAACAAGTAGTTCCATATTAACATTGATTTACACGAAAGAAAAAATAATTTTCGATTTCTAATTTTATATGAACATTGAATTAAACACAAATTACTTTTATCTATTCAGTTTGTACTCTGAACATTCGATATGGAATCGAACCAGATATAATTCATAGGATTGCTACACAATATAATATATATGAGAGAGGTAAAATTGTATTCACATGGAACATTTGGAGAATGGAGTACGTCCGACGTTTCGGAATAACACATGCCTTATTTCCTTTTCAGCACCAATCTGGAAAACATTACGAAATGGAGCATATTATGATTTTTTTCATTTATACGTACCTTTGAAATATTCTCTAGACATCCAAAAATAAATCACAATAAAAATTATCCAAATCGATCCAGCCGTTCTCGAGTTTTAGCGAGACTATATGCCAAACTGTAATGATTTGCAAAGTAAACGTCATCAGTTTCCTCAACCAAAACTTGAGGCTGAACTTTTTGAATTGTGGATGGAAAAAGTTAATAATCTGTTACTAAACAATAAAAAGAAGGAGCATAAAAGTCATTTTGTGCGTCACGTTCATTTAAAGATGAGTTCAAAATAGTTTCAGAGGCCTTTCAAAAGTTGCATATTCCACATTGTTTTTAACAGGTAAACTTTTCATCTGATATTGATTTTAAGTTTTGTTGATGTTATAATGCTCTTGGTACCATTGTAATTGTGTCTGTGTGTGTATTTTACACATCGACTATTTTTAGATCCTGGTGTTATTTGCGATTCAATTTTGAATTTGCTCGTCTGATCCTAGAAATGAATTTGTATTACATGCTTCCACAATTTTTATTTCCTCATCACTGTTTATTATCAAACCTAGTTTTGAATATCATAAACCTTTTTCAGCTTAGTTCGAACACGAACTTGCAAACAGAACTGATACATTTTAGCTTCTTATTGGGGTTTTTAATGCATATTCATTTTCACCTTTACGCTTTTTATTCCAGAGCATTGGATTATGTTTTTTGAGCAACGTCCAAAAATTTCTTTCTCAAGTTTTGCTTGAAAATTAAATTTTTCATTAGTATAATGAGTACTTATTCTATAATATTATGTTAAAAAATATCCTATTTTCAAGTGAGACTTGAAAAGAAAATACTTGGTTGTTGGTGAATGACTATTATTCAATACTCTTTGGATGAGCCCAATAATACGCATAGCCGCGTTTCGATAGTTCTCCTTTTGTCCAGCAGATAGCGCGCCGATTCATCCGAAAACTTTGATAACGAACAATAATAGGGGTAGTATCAGTGTTCTGTCCTTACCACAGGACATTTCATTCTATATATACGGGTTCTCTGGTGCTAATTTCAGTGTGTAAATGAATATACTCCTACGAACGTAGATTGGTTTGATTCAACTGAATGAAAGTCAAGCGCCTCAATTCAATTTTGACGTAAATGTCGACCTGTATGCACATTATCCCGTTTTCCAAGTTTTTACCAACAATGAGGGATTCGCGATGTTTCAAATACTTATCCTTATTGAATTATGGCTTCGTTGGGAAAGATCATCTTCTGGGCCGCACATGAAAATTGGTCCAGCCGTTCTTGAGTTCTGTTATTATTATTATTTGCATTGATGAAATATTATATTTTGATAATTATTATCTTATTCCTGACGAAGACAAATCCAAAAACACAAAATTCTTAAAAATTGGTCCAGCTGTTCTCGAGATCTTTTATTATTTTTATTATTATTGTTATTATTATAATTATTTTCATACTTACTTACGTTTTCAACCTTTCCTGGACATGCACAAATTTAAACCAATATTAGCCAATTAGCTTGATGAGTAGAGCCTTGATGAATAACTAGGAATGTGTAGTATATTGAATGTTAGGTCTTGTGTTTTGATTTGTATTTGTTCCTCGATAAGTGAATTATGACTTTTGAATTTACCATCAGAAAACATCAAGTCAATAAAGGAAACCGTATGCACATCTGAAAAAACCTAAACATCCATAAATTCAAAAGTCACATTTCACTTATTGAGGAACAAATACAAATCGAAACACAACAAGAGCTAACATTCAATATACTACATAATACAATACACATTCGTAGAAACAATGAACCTAGAGAAACATCAACACAAAGGATATAACCTGATGTAACCCAAGTAACCGTATAATAGAACAAACAAAAAGATGGAACGTTCAGTTTGAGTAGAGCCATGAAGGTGATAGCAGAGCTTGCTACTGATAGCGCTCGCATATAATGATTGGAAGTTATTCAAGCTTCAAAGCCTTTTTGGGAACAAATGTTAATATCAAAATACTGAAAATAAAGAAAAACTAGTTGCATCGTTAATAATGATATTAAATTATTCATGCTTCATTTGTCCGTGGTTTCTCATATTTTTTGTTGAACCTCCATGGTTGACCTTTAATCTGATTTCCTGATTATGTTATGATTATGTTTTTCTGATCAGTATAAATCAAATGCCTCGTTCCTTAGGGGAAATGCAAAAATCCTTGGCGGAGCTCCAACCGCAGCTTACCGAAATGAGCTTAAAGGCTACTCAAATGACTAAGCAGATCGAACAAGAAAGCATAACGGTTGAGAAGGCCTCAATTGCAGTTAAACAAGATGAGAAAGTAGCCAATAAACAGGCTGCGGCTGCCCAGGCTTTGAAACAAGAATGTGAAGCGGATCTTGCCGTGGCTATGCCTATTTTGGAAGACGTAAACAATTTGAATATTACTTCTATCTCTTTAGAAAGTTTCTGCCTTTAGGTTCTTAACATCTCTGAGTAGATTTATTCTTGAAAAGTTCCTAACATCCCTTGAAAATATAGTGTACATATAATCGGTGAAAAATAATAACATTTAAATGTAAACCACTGTCTTGTTGTAAATAATATCTCATTTGTCATTACCTATATTTTCATGGATAGCATTTTCGATGAAAGTGTCAGTTCTCAATTGTTTCTGTATTGTCAATGTTTAGTATTCACTAGTTTGTCACTATCCTATCCCTTTTTGAAAATCGTCAATCGTTATTGAGGCCAAATTTTTCGCAGAAAACCCTGTACCTTCGTGTTCAAAATGAATTAGCGCTGATTTTGATATAATATTCATTTTTGAAACAAACGATGTGAATTACCAGTAGCGACTTACTTGTTAATAACCCCTACCAACCCACTAATTTTTTTCTACTAAGCCCTTTGCATTTTCCCAAGTCTCATCGGCTTATTGCATTTTTATTCAATCTTTTTCATGACACCCATTCCAACAGTATTTTTACTTGTGCTAATTTGAACAGCTTAGTACCTCACATCCGCATAAAATATGATGTCAGTCTGTTGCATTGCCTGTAGCTAAGGTTTCCATTGTCCTCTCAATGGGCAATGTCCACTTTCTGGTTTCATAGCAAAGATTTTTTTGTTTCATCGACTATATATGGAGTTGATGTTCCGTGTTCGGCAAACTCATCATCTTTTTTTGCCTGCATTAGCTGAGTGTCCTGGTATCCAGTATATAGTCAATGCGCCAGTTTTCTCAGTTCCTTGTGACAATACCAGCCAGTTTCGATGTCACTTTTGGTTATTCAGTGCCCTGAGTCCAGTTTTCTGTGAAAATATTGATCCGCTTATTTCGTTGAGGCAACAAATTGATATTTCTTTGTATTGCAAGATTTCATGCATTTTGTTTGAAGGTGATTGAGAATGTTTCATGATGAATTTCATTAGTTCGGACTTCCGTTGTCCGATACCATATAAAATGATTTGAAATCCCAGAAATAACGAGAAAAAAGGATTAAAAATCAAAGAAGAATATAAAAAGATTAAAAATTAATAGCTCAAAAAACAATTATATTAGGCAGAAAAAACATGAAATGAAATAATAGTGAAATAAAATACAAATGAAAATGAAACAAATTGAACAACAAATAAATAAAATAAAATTGAAGAGTTCACAGATTACAAGCCAAGTTTCGATTGTTAGTATACACTATCGTCTTCTGGTGATGACTGGACGAAATTCTCTGTGAGCTGATCATTTATAGGTCATTTGAGTACTTTCACTTATTTCTGCTTTTCTTTTTCCGCTTCACTGGTTTTAGTGGGAGATGACTGTTTGGCGGAAGTTCGCAATTTTTTGCTTAATTATGGGTTTCCATATGTTGTGTATCTCTACGCTAGCTCAGCTGAATACAATGATGGATAACATAGATGCGGCTGCTTTGAATTTCCTCCTAAACCAATGTTCCTCTTTGTATATGATCTCAGTTTGGGACCATTCGATGTTATGTTGCTGGGTCCAAACATGCTCTGCTACTCCTGATTTGCTGGTTTCCCCTCGCTGTGTGTGTTTCTTGTGCTCGGCAATGCGAACATTCAATGGCCTCTTACTTCCACCGGTATATGATTTTCCGCACTCACAAGGTATCCGGTAAGTGCAATTCTTGGAATCGCAGTTCTCGTTTGGTGGTCTGGTTTTCGTGAGGCTACTACGGATAGTGTTTCCGGATCTGAAGCAGGTTCTGATGTTGTACTTGGATCAAATTCTTCATATCTTTTCCGATAATCCTCTGATGTAGGGAAGTGCAAGCACTGGTTGTGACGGCTTCTCTTCCTTTCGGGGCTGCTGCTGTCCTGCTGATGTTTTTTCCAAAGTCTGTTCAACCATTGCTTTGGAGTAGCCATTTCATTGAAGATAACTTTTGATGATGTCTAGTTCTTTCTCTAGACCTTCCTTGGTATTACAAAGTCCGAAAGCACGGTCCAATACAGTTTTGATGATTCCTCTTTTAGTTGATTGATGGTTGTTGGATTCATGGTTGAGATACTGTCCCGTTTCGTTATATAGATGTTTCCCACTTTGTGTCGGTCCTCTTCACCAATACGTCTAAGAATGGCAATTCGTTGTGGGCTTCCTTCTCTCACTTTGACAAAGGAGAAGGAAGCTCACTAATGATGAACATTTTTTTACTTTTCAACTTGTTTCCATTTTTAGTCTAACAGAATGAATAATGTTTTTCTTTACACCCTCTTATGAAAGCAAAAAACTGCAAGTTGAGTGAATACTACTGAAAATTCACCCCAAAATATTTTCAATAGCTAGACATATTTTTTCATTTGGAGCAATCACTTTATGGGAGCACTTATTAGATAATCTTCAAAACCTTGGTTTACGATGAACCGATTCATGTTTCCTAAATAATGTTATCAACATTTCGTTAAAGAAGTTGATCTCGGACATTTTCTTGAATACTATGTTATCTTCTCTGGAAACTGTAAAACTCCTTCTCTGAAGGAGTTTTACAGTTTCCAGGAAATATTTCATTATCATTTCTCGAAATAATTTCAGAATGCCGGATTTATCATTTTCAGGCCATCTCAGCGTTGGATACCTTGAAACCTGCTGATATCACTCTTGTGAAATCTATGAAAAATCCACCGGATGCAATCAAGCTAGTAATGGCGGCAGTGTGCATAATAAAGGGTCTGAAACCTGATCGAATTCCTGATCCATCTACGGGAAGGATGAATTTGGATTATTGGCCTCCAAGTAAAAGGTAAGAGAATATATGTTTCTTTACTTTGTGAACGTTCACCAATACTTTTTGCTTCATTAATTTTTCAGTGGAAGAAGCATGATTCATTTTGCACTAATAATGGTAACTGCATAGTTTGTCCGATATATCACATTACAAATAAAAACGATTGCGATGGCTGAAAATATTCCGTGAAACTGTCTTCTAAGAAATTTAAATGTCATTTCGATTTTCCTCATTATTCTAGAAGAGAGATAGGTATCAAAATGAAAAGTTTTAAAATTGACGGACATCATGTAAAATCATGGTACTCTGTGGTACTGTTCTCTATATTTAATTCCGACAATGAGATTATTCGTTTTGAAAAAAATATTGACCAACAAAGAAATTGTTTGAAAAATTATCAACTCAATAGTTTCACAGCTGGGATATTGTCGCATATTTGTTTTCAAGATTCTTCATTATCTACGCATTTCAATAATTTCAATCTCTTTAGACTACTAGGAGAAATGAACTTCCTTCAGGCTTTGAAAGAGTTTGATAAGGACAACATTAAGCCCGACATCATGGCTAAACTGCGAAAAGAATATATCCCTCATAAAGACTTCAAACCGTCTATTGTTGCTAAAGCGTCCAGTGCAGCTGAGGGTTTATGCAAATGGATCATAGCAATGGATATGTACGATAAGGTCTATAAAGTTGTGGCTCCAAAAAAGGCAAAGCTGGCAGCTGCAGAACAGGAATTTGCCGCAATGATGGCAATGTTGACAGAAAAAAGGAATGAAGTACAAAAATTGGAAGCGCAACTGGCAATACTCAATGAAAAACTCGCTGAGGCGGAGAAAAAACAGACTGAGCTTCAGGATGAAGTCAATTTATGCAATAATAAACTTATACGAGCGAAAAAGTTGATTGGTAAGTTGAGGAGTTTCAAAAATGGTAGGTTGAAAATCAGAGAAATTGTGAATAGGCTTGAAGTTAATTTGGTTTGAAACTATGGTTTTTCATCAACCAACTGCAACTGCAAAAATGAAAAAATCGAGAATTCGGCTAGCATGCAATCACCGAAATGCTGTCAACATCTGATTACTAGGATATCCACTACCATATTCATCTTTAGAAATTATCGTAAATATCCACAACTTGTGAAATTTTTATTGTTTTTCTTTATTGGACAATGTCTGGACAATTCCTTGTTGATCTTGTTTGATAATCTTAGAAAAAGGCACTTTGATAGTGTGGATGCAACTATGCCACTGTCTGATTGCCTCTAATCTGTAAGATGTCTCTACTATGTAAGAATGTGTTTCCATTTCACTTCGAAAGCGCCGAAGTTAGCCAAATCAGGTGGCTGTGTGAAGTGTAAGGAGTTTGGAGGCAGGTAGACAAATTGGATGATGTTTTGTTCACAAAGGCTATTTACGTTCACACTAAGATTGTCGCTAACCACTACTTTTTTGGCTTCTTGTTTTTCTAGGACGGGAAGGAGATGAGTTGAAAACCAATGCAGTTACACCATCAATTCATCCTTGCTTCGTCCTATTGTATCGTGCTCCTGTGGTCCATTGATGCTCTCCTTTATATAATACACAAGACTGTCTTGACTGTCTTGGGTGTCTCTTTGAGAATGACTTCATCCACTCACGGTGCGAAACATTATTACGAAAACATTGTGCACCCTTTCTTTGCCTAGTTAAATTGGTTTTCAAGATGTAGGTATCTTAAATAAAGTTCATCAGGCGAAAACATACTTGCATATTTTGTCGATGACTATCGAAAGCTAATTCTTCTTCCTAAAAAATAAACGTTAGGGTGGCCTGGCGAACTTGAAAATGCATTCTCAAACTTGTCTTTATTAGTGCAGCAGCCTGCCAGATCAACAGATCCGATGGTTTCTAAACAAGTTTGAAGATGTTCGTTGCTGTAGTCAGCATATTTTCTGCTCACAGAAAAGCGTTTGTAGTTGTGAGACATCTTTGACACACTGAAAAAAAACAAATGCAATAACAATATATCTACTGCACATTCTGCAAGGTATTTGCATTTTTTTTTTAGCCAAAGTAGCCCCGGTTTGAGGTTTTCTATTGAACCTTATTTTGAGTTTCGATTGAACGGGTGTTGGTATGGGTGTCTGTTTATTTATAAACATATGTATGCTATCCATGATAATAATTGAATATCGTAGCTTAGTGGTATTGATTTTCATCATAACTTTCATATTCGTCATTATCACTATTGGTATTATTATCATCTTTCTCGATTGTGTTTGAATTTGAGCACACTGTAAACTATGACATTTACTTCGAAAGTGACTTCAGGCTATTGATATTTCATCAACGAAGACATGATATTATTCTATACCTGTCAGAGGTTGCTGAATGAGTTCTACCTGGAGCTTAGACCCATTCAGTAATATCTCAATTTCATACATCCCAGAAAAGTACATAACTAATATATAAATATTAGTAGCATCCTCAGGCCAGAATATGAAGAATATGTATGAAAACAATGAATTCCAATTCTTACATATAAAACATATTAGGTGAAGTGGAGTGACTGCGTGTTATGAATTGCTGAGTTCAACTAAGACCTCAGAAATCAGCCGTTAATTATTAGTCTGACTTACTAATATATCCTCACAAGCTAAGGCAGAAAAAGTAACATTCAAGTAATATTGAAGAAGGAATCGTTGATTTATCTACTTGCACGACCTTCGAACTTGCAGCTGTCTGCATGAAGGTGACTCTTGGTGTTGGTACTCTGTGGCTAATGACTCTAAGCTGGCGTATAGTTACGAAATCAGCCACTGGCATGCATCCAGAATTAATATATTTGTAATTGCCCTATTTTTGTAGTTGCTCCGCTCTACTTCACTAAAATAATTGATTGAATAATTTCAGGTGGCTTGGGAGGAGAAAAAACGAGATGGACTGCTGCTGCTGATGCTCTCCAACTTCAATACGATGGTCTAGCAGGGGATATCCTAATATCTTGTGGCATAATCTCTTATCTTTCCCCCTTCAACAGTTTCTTCAGAAACAAAATAGTGATCGATTGGCATGGCTACGTGAAAAATTTGAAAGTTCCAACCGCAGATCAGTACGACATGGAATTTGTTTTGGGATCTGATGTCAAAATTCAGAATTGGTACATTGATGGCCTACCGAGAGACACATTTTCTACAGAAAACGGAATTATCATGGACAACTCTCGTAGATGGTCTCTTTTCATCGATCCGCAAGCACAAGCAGCTAATTGGATAAAAAAGATGGAGAAGAAGAATAACCTTGAGGTGGTGAAGTTTTCATTTCCCGACTATATGAAAAAAATTGAAGTGTGCATTCAGTTTGGATATCCGGCTCTAATAGAGAGTATTGGAGAGGAACTAGAAGCTCCGCTCGATCCCCTGCTTTACAAGAAAACTTTCAAGCAGGCTGGTATGGAAGTTATCAGTTTGGGAGAGAATGTCATAGAATACAATAAGAATTTTAAATTATATCTCACATCCAAATTACGGAATCCACATTATCTACCCGAGGTTTTCAACAGGGTAACGATAGTTAATTTTGCACTGACGCTAGAAGGGTTACAGGATCAACTACTAGGCAAGTATTCAATGGAATCACATGAATAAAAGTTTCACATATTCGAAAGCATATGGGAAACAAGGAGAATATATATTTAATTCTTGACTGTTCTGAATTGAATCATATTGAACTCACTTTCCTGTGTAAGTAAATGTGTTTGACAATGTTTCGTGGTGTATTTCATCAGTTTGGAAATCCATTATCTAATATAATATAAATTGATTTAAAAACCCTGAAAAAACCAATTAAAAATTAATAAGATTAACCAAAAAAATTAAACAAAAAACTGAAATTACAAAGAACATACAAGCAACAACCAAACAAATGAAATTGAAATATTAATAAAAGCTGAAACAACAAAAATTGAAAATTATTATTAACAAAAAAAGAAGAATGGAAATATGTCACGACGTTTCGATTGTTAGTATCCACAATCGTCTTCGGGTGATAACTTAAAAATTATCATTAACAAAAAAATGAAAAATAAAAATGAAAAATAAAAATGAAAAGATATCAATCCAAGTTATATTACGACGTTTCGATTGTTAGTATTCACAATCATCTTCGGGTGATCACCCGAACCTATATAAATTTATAACTTTATTTTTTTATATTATGAATATGAAAATGACTAGAAACTAACTTTACTGCGACAACTTGAATGAGTCTTTCCTACGGACTCCTGGTTTTATCATGCTAGTTCATCTCATGGTATTGATAAATAATAATGTTTTCGTCAAAAAATAAGAATCCATCGATAAAATTTTTAGACCATGTATAACATTCAATAAATACGTATTTACCATATTTTACTGTTCTCCATACCGGCGAGAAGGGAGATTATTTAGGTATTTAAAATAAAAAAAATTCAAGAGATTGAAAAAAACCAATTCATTTGGCGTTCCCTCAAGATGATATGATGTGGTACCTGAGAGCTAGCTCAGTGTATTAATATTAAGAATCTTTCATCAAGTGCTTCCTATCTTTGAATTCAAATAGAAGAAAATGTTCGAAAAACCCACTGAAGTGGGATATAACATCGTTCAAATGACCGCTACGGCTTCTATGGATGAAGCGCATTCAAAACGTACATTTTTTCATGACCCCGGTGCATAAATCAGACTGAATTTGACATGGGTTATGTTGGCTTTGAGGACCGCTGTGGTTTGTGACTTATTCGTATACGCCTGGGACTCCAGAAAACTCAACTTGAAAATGTCTGACCAAGTTGAATCGCATGATCTATGTGAACAGTTCACATCATATCCACGTGAGATGACCAAGGCACCATCGACCTAAAGTACTCGACATTGACAGTGATGGCCTGGCCATCATTCATCCAGAAATGGGTCTCTGAATATGTATCTGTAGAGTAGGGAGGGTGAGTGTAGGCCAGTACTTCGGCCACATGTGACCCATTGTACATCCTCTCAAGGAGTTTGCCTCATAGGTCATCGTCCATCCTGTCGTTTCCAGGAAAGTGGACAAGTCTCTGGGATACATCTCCTTCATATCGGCAGGTGTAGGCACTCTCTTATTGACAGTAAGTCCGGACATTCGCATAAGACATTCCTGACAGTTTCATCTTTCTGCACACACATCCTGCATACAGGTGTACCCACTAGCCCCATATTGTGGAGGTGTTTCCTTAGTTGGCAGTGGCCAGTTAGAAATCCTACTGTTAGGGGTAGATTTTTCAAGGTCATCGCCAGATATTTCTTCCTCGCCAGCTTCCCAGGGTCACCAAGGGTGGTGATCCTGGGAAGATTGAATCCTTTGATTTCATCCCAGAAATGGGTCTCATCGCTGAATATGATTTTTGATGAATATTGGGATCGATGCCAGTTGCTCCAAAGCCCATTAATCGAACACACGTCGTTGTCTATAGTTGTTTACCTTCAGAACCTGGGTCAGTTGAATTTTGTACGGCTGCAGACCCAAGTTACGGCGCAAATTTTGACAAATTATGGGCTTCGGAAGGCCGAGTTCTTGTGAGCGAGGCGGAATTGACTACCTCGGGGTCTCCTGTGGAACAGTCCTCTCGGTAGGACAATTATGGCGACTGTAAACTGGGAGAAGCGCGCGGTGCGTTGTACGAACAGAACACCCACTTTGATAAACCAATTTCATTATTTGCACGTGTTGTGGAATGTTATATCCGTCCATGGCAATTTGGCAAAACAGACTGAATAAACGACAACTAATTTGACAGATGTTGCTTTAACAACATGGCAGTTATTGATTTTGAAAGTTTGGAAGTCCCTGTTGAAAGACCTTTTATGTCAAGATCAATTATCACTTTGAATTCTCTTTAATTAATTGCTTAGATTATTTCCTGATGACAGAAATAGTTACCAATACACGTCACATATTCAAATCGATGTTATATTTTGAAACTAATATTTTTAGGATAATACAGTGCATTTATTTAATTCCCACCCTTTTATTTTTTGAATGGGTCAACTCAAAAAATGTAAAATTGAGATAATGAAATTAATGCATACTGTATCGTAGCTTGGAATATATAACATGCATGAATACTTTATTTTGAAGTGAATTTGACAGATGAAACTTCAAAGATGGCGACTGGGCGCCATCTGGGAAAGGGGGGTCTTGTGATATATCATTTTGAAGCTCCTGACGAATACTTCACAACCCTAGAATATGAAGTCAATATCTTCATCTACAAAAAAAGGCGTAACATTTAATAATTTAATAATTACAATAACCGGATAAAGTTTGTTGAGGTATGTTTTGTTTATAAAAACGACAAAAAATATCAGTACGACAATGAACATCATTGTTCAGTTAAAATATTCTCATTTAGTTTTCGGTTTTACTAATAGAAAGGTACCACGTCAACAATCACTAAAATGGTGAATTCTCGTCCATTGGAAGAAAAAAGTTGAACGATTTTTATTTACGATGCGAAGCGTAGCTTTTACGAGACTAATTTCAATGAACGTTTTCTGAATTGTCTTATCTGTAGAAAATATTAGAAGGGATTTGTATCCAAATTCAGAACTACCGATAGTGTACATAATAAAAAGCCCCCAGCACAAACGTCTATTCCGGATGAACAGCAAGTGCAAATAATTGGTAGAATGAATAGAATTATTCTACTTATACAGTCTACTTATTCCGTTGCGAATGTTTGTGAGGTGTCAACTTCTACTGTGTGGAGACTTTTGAAGAGGAATAGGTATCATCCATACGAAATTATAATGGTACACCAATTAACTTTAGATGACCCTGATCGATGAATAGAATTCTGCAAAATCATGTTGGAAACTATTGCGAGGCATCCTACCTATCTCCACAATATTTGTTTTAGTGACGAATGTACGGAATGTACGGCAATGTTCACAGACAAAATTGCCGTTATTGGAGTGACACCAACCCTCACGTTTTCCGGGAAACACAATATTCAGAAAAAATTAACGTTTGCAGAAATATTGGGAAACCATATTGTAGTAGTTTTATTTATTGATCAAAATTCAACAGGGGAACTGTATTTAAACATGCTGGAAACCACTGTTGATCCTCTCATCACGGAAATCGTCGAAGCGAATCCTAATGAATTTGACAAACAAGTAAGAAAATATTTGGATACTACTTTTTCCGGTCGTTGGATTGGCCGTCGAGGTCCTACAGAATGGCCAGACCTTTGGACTTTTTTATGAGGCTATTTGAAGCAGAAGTTGTACGAAACTGAACCTGCTTCAATATTGATTCTAAATGTGTTCGAAAATGTTCGACGTGAAATATCAGATAGGCTGTTCATATGTCAAGAAGCTTGAGGCAACCATCTCGAGCATCTTCTGAACTGACCTCAAGCTTATTACCTCATATTATGTAGTTGAATGTCAATGTATTCAGACAATTATTAAAAGATTTTCCATTCCCATTTGTCAGGTGCTTCAAAAAATGTGTTACATAACCCACGTTTCCATTCAATATTTTGTTTCCCAGATGGCGCCCAGTCGCCATCTTGAAAGTTGCATCTGTCAATTTCACTTCAAAATAAAGTATTCATGCATTAATTTCATTATCCCAAATTTCAATTTTTTGAGTTGACCCGTTCAATAAATAAAAGCGGGGGTCATTAAAGAAATGCACTATATAATTTAACATCCTGAATTATCATTCCATAGGGATTGTGGTAGCTGTTGAGAAACCAGAACTTCAACAATTGAAGGAAGAGCTGATAGTGCAAAAGGCTGAAAATAAAGGTGCGCTCCAGCAGACTGAAGAAAAAATATTGAAAACGCTCTCGGAGTCGAAAGGAGACATCCTCGAAGACGAAAGTGCGATTCAAATCTTAGACGAATCAAAAATTTTGTCGATTGAGATCATGGAAAAACAAGAAAAATCTTTTGAAATTGAGAAGTCTATTGAAGAGTTCCGGGTGAAGTACCAGGGTGTATCCGGACATTCAGCTGTTTTGTATTATTGCATATCTGATCTAGCCAACGTTGATCCCATGTACCAGTACTCTTTGGAGTGGTTTATCAATCTCTATGTTGGCTCGATTCAAAGGGCGGAAAAGTTCCGCAATATCGAGAGAAGGTGTTTGAGTCTTATAAACGCTTTCACTTTCGACTTGTACAGCAACATAACGCGTTCTCTGTTTGAAAAAGATAAATTACTATTTTCCTTTTTACTGTGCTCTAAAATTATGATCTCTCAAGGAAAACTGGATGAGCGAGAATTTATGTTTCTTCTGACAGGTAAGTGAAATTTCATAACGAAAAAAGATGATTTTGCTTATCGATACTAGCTGACCCGGCAAAAGTTTTGCCACATAAATTATTTCTAGTGAAATAGAAAATAATAACTAACTCATCGTAAGTGTGTTTCAGAATAATAACACTTTCGAATGAAAATAATCACTTATCTCATTAGTCGCATTAGTCCATGTTTAGCTACCACAAATAAATTGGATGGTTTGTCCACTCGTGTGAAAAATATGGTGTGTTCAAATCCAAGCCACAAACAGGCATTTTTGGCCTTGTGACTTATTCACCGCAAACTGTATCTACGCTCAATGGATAAAAAATAATAATGGCCGGAAACTATGTGACGACTGAGATAAGGTTTATTGTGTGACAGAGGATACCAAGTAACTCAGCTAATGCCGCGCAGAAAATTGAAAGAAAACTATCAGGCACCTGAGTAACATGTTTTATTTGAAAGCTTCGTGGCAATTAACTTTCTGAATGTGGAAAGTATTAATTGATTTCATTCGGTGTGAACAGTTCAAACAATGATTCGTGAATTTTCGCCATGACTACCGCTGATGTGTGAGGTGGTGCGTTGTCTTGGTGAAACAGGATTTTTATGCAAATTTCGCTGCAATTTCTGTCTTTAGCTCTTCAAATAATGACGCGTAGTGTGCTCCTGTACAGGTTTTTGTAATGGTTTTTCCTTTTTGAAGATAATTGATTGAAATAACTTTTTCAAAAAAAGTCGCCATTACTTTCCCATCTGAAAAAACAAGTTCTGATTTTTTGGAGTCGGTTCCCCTTTTGCAGTCTACTGTTTGGACTGTATTTTTGTTTCTGGCGTATAATGTTGTATCCAAGTTTCATGTACGATAATTAATCGGCGTCAAAACTCAAATTTATTGCATCTTAACTGCGCCAACAGAGCATTGGAAATATGCATTCGAACACTTTTTTGGTCTAACGTGAGCATGTGACGATCCCGCTGTATATAAGGTTGGGTAGAAGTTATTTCGAGCGGTCACTTTATAAGTTTATCAAAAGTTAAACTTTATACAGCAGGTCGCAGAGATCTTGAATATGGGTGGGACGTGTCTCTTAGTTAGGAATAGATAACATTTTTTATTTTATATTTTTTTTTGTAGTTTAATATATATGGCTATATTATGCGTTTTTGTATTGATGCACAATTCAAAAGAATACACATTCGTTCAGTACATGAGGCATGAGACATTTCTCAGGAGTATCAGGAGTATCAGTTATATCAAATTACAAATCTATTACTAAAATAACAGTTTTCTTTAAACTTCCGCATCTCGTCGAAGACCATGGAACTTTTCAGAACACAGCAACTTCATACTTTCCGCACTTTTCAGGAATCTCCAGTTGAATCTATATTCAAATGTGAGTGAGTGAAAATTGCTTTTTCGCGAGGATATATCGCACATGTAATTGTTCTGGTTCGCAACAAGAGTATATTTTAAAGAGAGATTCATTTTTGAAAAAAAAAAAGGTTCTGGCTTTCTACTTCTCTATATTTGCACAAAAAAGTGGGATTTTTTCCAAAGAGAGGAAGAAAGCAATTGATTTCAAAATAAACTCTCAAAAAGATGTGCATATCATGCAAAAAAGTAACTTTCTGACACAAACTGGAAGAAAAAGCCTTCTCGAAACAACTAATTTCAATTAATTATACGAAAGAAAAAATACTTAAGAAACAACTACTTTCATATGAACATTGGATTATACAAAAAACACTTTCTCCTATTCAGTTTGTACTCCAAACATTCGTTATGGAATCTATTCAGAAAAGCATTCACAGGATTTCTACACAATAAAGTATAAAGAAGAGGTAACATTTCACTTACATAGAACACTGTCATTCTCGGACATCGATGTTTCCAAACGAAACACTTGTCTTACTGCCTCTTTTGCACCAATCTGGATAACATCACGAGATAAAGGACTCAATTCATTCATAAAATTACGACCTTGTGTTACGAATTAGGTATACTTATTCATGGTTTTGATGACAGTGCATAGTGACAATCATTCACTCAATTGATATAATCACAGCCATAAAAATATTATTTGAATTGGAAGGGGTATATTTTTAGGAGTGCTCTCGGAAGTAGTTTCGGTCTGAAAGATATTTCTTTGTATGATCTAAACATCGTTTGAAGACTCCATTTTGAAATCAATTGCTTTCTTTCTTTCTTTGGTAAATTTCCAAATTTTTTTAAAGATAAAGAAGTAGAAAGCCAAACATTTTCTATCCCAAAAATAAACCTGCCTTAAAAATATGCAACTCTTAATTCAAACCTAACATGCTCAGTTATAATTTTTCTGAGTGGATGAATTTCACCATTCAAAAGCTCCTCGTAAAAGAAAGGACCTAGTATATTTACTCCAAAATTCTCCACCAAACATTTATTTTGAGTCGTTCCTGGAAATAGGTTACCCATGTATTATTTGTATTATTGCACCTGAAAGGAATATTACTGTTGAATGAACCATTGTTCAGACTAATCAGATATTTTGTAGTACGCACCCCCTCGGAGGGGTGCGTCCGACGACTCTTATTTAGATAGGGAACGTTGGTCGAGTGGCACCTTGTTTTAAAGGTATTTTGAATACCTTTACAACTCTGTTAAAAGAAAATTTTTGTAACAATTAGTTTTCGAGATAATTTGAAGTTAAAATTGCCATGTTAATAATACATTAGACATACCACTCGGTAACGTGTATGCCTAAATAAAAAATTTTTCGAGCAGTTCTTCTTATCAGTTTTTTGTTAAATAAAATCTCTTTTTTTAAATCAATAACCACTCCTATTCTTCCAGTTTTCATTAGTACATCGTTCGATTGTTTTGTTTAAACGGGTCGTGTATTGTTATTCGTTTAATGCTAATATAATATCAATTTTATTTAACGAGCAAAACCCTGGTAAACACCTAAGCAGAAATCACGTTTTGGATTTGGTCACAAAATTCAGGGAGACAGAGGTTCGGTTTTAAATAAGAAATGTTCAGAGAAGGATAGTGAATGACGATAATGCGATTGGAGTGATTGGCCAAGTCATCGCCAATCCCAGGTTGAGTACCAGAGGTTTATCAGCAATGGCCGGAATAAGCCATATGAGCGCATGGAGAATCCTTAATAACCACAAATTTCATCCTTACAAAATTAAACTTGTTCATGAACTCAATGAGGAATATTAGGCAATCATATTATAGGTTCATTTTTCATTGGTGGAAATTTAACTGGTGATTCTTATTTACAACTTCTTGAAGAGGCAATATAACCTCGTATAGTTGAAATAATTGAACAGGATCCAAGATGTCAAGATGAATTTATCCATTTTCAAC
>WOGN01000081.1:0-33956 GCA_015342105.1 Leptinotarsa texana | reverse complement strand
TTTTCGGTTAACCTTATTAATTTTGTAATTGTTTTTTCAGGGTTTCAAATCATTTTATATTAGATTAGACAATGGAAGTCCGAAGTGATGAAATACATAATTCAGTGAATATATGAAGAGAAGACAGTTAGCAAAATCAAGGATAGCAGAGCATATTGAAAAACTCACAAGATGAAACGGAGTGAAAAAATTATCAACAAAAACCCTCACGAAAGAATGAGAAAACTCAAAAAATCTGCAAATAACAAGTGTATTTCATATAGCTCTGTGAAAATGGTTCAAAACGGAAATATGAACCTAAACTGAATATTTTGGAAAATATTCTGTACGTGTTATTCATGTAGGCTTTTGAAGGTGACATCTGGACATCTTATCGTTTTGACGTTTGTCAGAGGAAACAAGTATACTTTTTTCGTCCGAGGTGTTTTTCACAAGTGAATTTGTTAGCAGGTTCTTTATTGAATTGGCTTCTTCAATTTTCCAGATTTCATTACCTAAAAAACGGCAACACCAAACAACTCTTACATTGTAAAGCAAAACTGATTCATGTGTATACCAACACTCAAAGCAATGAATATTTAAGGGATCTAAAGATTTTTGATTTGTAATTCATTAAACAGGAATAAATAAGAAAAATCACTTACGGCCATTCGTCAAGATCCATTGACCGTACTCGAGAAATATGAGATCCTAAATTCCGGTGAATACCGGAACATTCTATACACATCAGTACACCTAAATTCAAACTGGCCCAATCAGGATCTGAAAGTGGAATTTATTATATATTTAGTGACGATATCTTCATACAGAATATAAATTTACAATTATTATCAGAAATCATAACTCAATGAAAATACACTTACTTGGAGCATCACAGTCCACACAAAAACCGTTGCCGGGTACTCTTGCTTTAATCGACTGGATTGTAGAAGCTTCCACGGGGTTACTCTTCATTTTGGATGTCTCGTTTGACTGGAGAGAGTTCAAAATTTGTTGTTCGATCGCTGATACCCACTCGTCTCTTTCTTCCGGATTAGATGCGTCGAAGTGCCACTGTTTGTTGTCCAGAGAGACAATATAGAACTCGTTTGGTTCGGTGTCTGCAAAAAAAATTTGAAACTCGTTGATTCAGATGGAAAGGTTCATAACACGAAAAAAAAACTACGTTTATATGAATATTGAATTATAATTTTTTGTAAAAAGTTTATTTTGAAATGAATTGCTTTTTTCCTCTCTTTGGATAATTCCCTCATTTGTTTCTTTGGAGATGGAGATGTTTACCTTTTTCAATATTGATATATGATAATTAATTGTCTGATTTACTGACGTCAACTTTAAGATATTCAACATTTCTTGAATGAGAGTGCGTTCATTACAATTCTATATTGCAATTACAGCTCTATTTTGTAAATTTTTGGATAATATTGCTCATCACTCAGGAAAAACATAATTGTAGTGCAATAATCAAAATGTAATGCCATTACCAACTTTTGCATTGCGAGTATTGAAAATTTGGATACTTCATTATTCAATCTGAGAAGAAAATGTACATTTTTGCAATATTTTTCGAAATGTAATCGACATGTGCATTCATATTCAACTTTTGATCTAAGATAATGAAATTTGCGAAAAAATGCAATGTTTTCTGAAGACTTGGTAGGAATGTACATGTCAGATAGCTCCAAACAGCAAACATAAAATAGAGGAGGGAAATTAAATGAAGTTGGTTTTCATTATCTTCTGGTACCCACTCGGTTGGTGTTTTCAACAAAGATATAACAGTGCAAAGTAAGTCTCACAAATATTACAACTACATGTAATTTGATAGAATTGTTCAAAGTTTTCAGACAAACAGCACAAAACTACCTGAAAGTTATTCTTACCATCATACTCTGAATTCTTTACGCCACTACTTTTCACACGCCTGTGCCGTTTTTTCACGTTAGGCGTTTCTGTTTTAGCGATCTCTCCGTTCAAAAACGAATTGCTGCTCGACAGAACCATTCCTTCATCCCCGCTGGCTTGTTGCGCATACCTAGAACCAGGATCTTTGACCGCATCGTAAGCACTCAGAAGTACTTTTTCAGTAGCCCGTTTATCCTTGCCTGAAATAAAAATAAGTTATACAATACAGATCTAGCACCGACTGAAAACAAGATGGCAAAATAAGATCCTGGGCATTCATAGTCAATGGACCTCCGTTATACAAATTTTTCTTACACTATGATGTTGGTAATATCTTGTACCTTAGTTTGTCACGTTGTAAATGATTTGAATAATGACTGAAATCTTTTCCTATAGTTTTGAAATTCAAACTTAGTCATCAGTGGACAATTGTAGTCCCCAAAAAGGCGATTTTTCAAAATAGACAATTAGATGAAATCAGAGCCTGAAAGCATTTGCGTTACAAGACAAAACTATTTTAATCTGTCATAGATCTTATCAGTGGTACTTGGCTGGAATTACATCCATTCTCAAATCTTGAGAAAGAAACTTAAACCCATACTCCAATAATGGTAATGTTATCTGGGAATAATAAAAGAACCTTGGTTATTAACTAAATAGGTTGCATGGAAATAGATACTTTCAATATACCTCTTCTCACTAGAGAAAGGAACTCTATATTCATGCATAAAACTCTAAAACCATTCATTACCAAACGACAAATCAGAGCAGCATTTTTGAACATAAAAAAACATTATTGAAATAACTATATGATCCAAAATGCTGAATCAGAAAGCTACCTGTCTGTAATATTATTCATGTAAGATGTGCTATAAATAATATTACTGATAATGGCTGCTTTATCAGGTCAATACTCCAGCTCATATTGCACTGATTGTTAAATCATTTTTGACCTTTTGACCATGCATGAGATCCTGGTGTTGAAACATCCACCTTACTCAGCAGATATTGCCCCGTGTGACTTTTTTATGCTTCCAAATGTTAAGGAAGTAGTGAAAAAATCAGGAAAATAGGTGAAAGCGATTGAGACATAGAAGCTTGAAGTATGAGCTCTGATGTAGATTGAAAAGCAAGCAATTTTCATGACATAAAATTGTATGTTTGTGTTTCTGAGAATAAAAATTCTATCAGTCATCAGTTTTACGATTGAGAGAAGTAACAATTTTTAAAAAGTGGCCATATATGGTGTTATATAAATAAATTCCTTCATTGAAACCGAATGTTAGGTGCCCCATGTCACTCGATTTCATAAATAATTCAAGAAAATGTAAAATAAATTTCTACCGATGTTGAAAAATACTCACTGATTAAAGAAAGACCTCCAAGACCTTCGTTGATAGCACTGTGACAGTGACCGCCAGCAACCGTTATGATTGACTTGGAACCTCTAGGTTTCTGCCCTGGGACTTTCACTGTGACATATTGCAGGGAAATTTCTTTGCCATGGACATCATCCATATAATCGTGAAGACTCGGATGGTAAGTGAGTCGACCATCATCGCACAGTGTCACATATTTTTTCTTCCACTCCTTGTTGAGAGGCTTGCTGCTCCTTTTATAAAGATAGCCTAGAAATAAGTTGAGATTGGAAAATTTGTTGGATGTTGATGAAAACAAATTTCGTTGATTGATACATATACAGTATACAACAAAACAAGAAACTCGAAGTTGATATTCTGAATATAAACTAATATACATCTCTAGAAAAACAGTATTTTGCAAAGAATATAAGTAGTTGGTTCATTAAAAGATGTATAATTGCACTCAGTAGTGGTATGAAAAGTAATATCCATTTCCTATTGTTGAAGAAATAATAAAAATGCCTCTAATTGAAATCAGGAATCGTAAATCAGAGTCACTAAAGTAATAACTTAACTTAGATAGACTCTAACTTAGACAGACCTTAACATAGATAGACAAACCCACTTTTAAATATAATTAATTTTTGAATTCCTAATTGAAAGATAATCCCAGTTAAATTTAATTTATATGAGACGTGAAGTTCCAGCCTCTAATATTAACTTCGCTGAATAAAAAAAGTATAATTAGGCCTTACTGACATGAAATTTTATAGGTGATTTGAGGTAGATGAGAGTATCAGAATTCTTTTGATGTTTATAAAAATTATTATCAAATTTATTCAGTCGACACTTGTGAGACAGACAGATGTTTCTCTATAATTCTGGATTTCGAAATATTTATTGGAATCCATTGAGATAGATACATATTCAAAAAAGATTACAGTACTTGAAAGTAGACGGGAATAATCCAAGAAAGTTTATGATTTCTGAAAGAGATCACTGATTGTTACAATGTACCTCATATTCTTCAATCAAGTGTTTAATCTCCATTTATCTACTTATTTTCATGCCTCAATACATGAGACACGGTAACAATGAATGATGATGGATATCTGTGGCCTTTAGTTGTAAATTATTGTAAGTACCTAAATGAAATGAATGAAAAACACTTTTGTCTAAATACCATTGGTAGATTTTATTTATATGACTTCATGAAGTATACTACAAGGTATAAAACAGTGGTATTTAGACAAAAGTGTTTTATATTCATTTCATTCAAGTGATCATGAATTACCATAAAGGAAACAATTCATCGATCACACATATTACTGTAACTAATTGGAATTAAGTGTAATACATTTTCGTGACAATTTGTGAAATATGGTTTTATTTGGCAATTGAAAAAACTACTTCAATTTTTGGTACTGTATCATTTATTCTTGTCAAAATATTGGTCTCTAAAACAAACATAGAACAGTATGTCAATCATTATTCTGTTTGTGGATGCAAAAGCAATGCCTAATGAGCACCGAGGCACATTTGAAGAAGTGAAATTCCTAACCTCTCATTTACAACTATAATACATTCATTTCCAATGCAAGTAAACACAGTTGAATGCGTGATCAGGGGATATGTTGATTCGTCATATGAATGGCATTAATTATAATTGAGTGTCTACCAACGCTCAATTAATATTGGCTCATTGTAACCCTCTCCAATTCATGCTCAAGTAACAAGCAAGATACCTGGAGTCACCATTGACAGGAAAGTAACGTTCAGGTCCTATGTCCGGCAGAGGATAGGGATGGCGAGAGCCACAGACAAAACCTCAATCCAATCATTGAACGAAGGAGTCTCCATGCGAAACTGCTTCTAATCAAGACCGTTGTACTTCCTATCATTCTGTATGCCTCCACTACATAGCGCCAGTGCCCAGGGACATACAGACGCAGTATACAGACGTTTATGAACTCCTGTTTGCAGGCGCTCCAAGATATATGCCAAACAGATATCTCTACCGGGACCTGGACCTTATCATCCAGTATATAGAGCACCGAAAAAGTTTTTGAAGGAATTCGAACACACGCCAGTCCAGCGCTGCGTTATCGACATGAAGCGCTCAACAGGGACGACCCTGATTCCGCATAATAAGCTGACGAATCAGAACCAACGACCACACCCGAGAGTCACCGTCCGGCGGCTCCGATAAGTATAGAAAATTTTTAGTACACAGATAACACACACATACTTTACACATACACTTGGCTCGTCTCCGGATAGGGTAGGAGACCCCCATGCAACGTGACACCACACGTGGTGTCACGTTCAATGAAAAACAACAGATAAGAAAGTAAAAACACCAAGATGCTGGCTTTCGACCAAAAAGAGGTCAGATGCCAATCTTAATGTTGGCATCTGAGGTCCACTCAGCAACGGGTGGGGAAGGATTGAATAAGGCTCTAGCTTCTGTAGACAGTAACCGTGTCGGGAAGATTCTATCTCACAATACTCAACTTGGGAAGGGGCATGTATCTGTTCACCTGCTCAAAGAAATGAGCGGATCAATATTTTTATAGATAGAGATAAAGCTGATGAATGCGCTAGACGCGGATCATCAACTTCATATATAAGTCCTGAACCAGCTCTGAGGGTACCAAAATCATTGGTACGAAACCAGATTAGGACATGGACCAATCCAATAAGAAGCACACAGAGTACTGGAAAAAAGTGCCTGGCAACAAACACAGTAGAACCTTCATTAGGGAACCGTCCGAGAAAAGAACTGAAGAACTACTTCTATATAGTAGGGAACGGCTCTGAATAATTACAGGGTTACTAACCGGTCATTGTCCGCTTAGAGGACACCTGAATAAAATGGGGCTGTACAACGGAGACTTCAGCTGCAGATTATGCAATGAAAGGATAGAAACAGCTCTACACATCTTATGCGAATGTGAGGCACTGAATCACAGGAGGTAGGCTATATATGGACATACAAAATTACGCCCAGAAGAATATGACGAACTTCCAACACGGTACAAACTAGAACAGGGAATGAGACTGATGGAATGGGTGTCATGAGAAGATGGGAGAATAAACGCAATAAGCCCAAGAGGCTGCAGTGTTTTCTGGAGACTTGGACTAAATGGACAAGTCAGACAGCTCCCAAGATACAAAAGAAAGTACTGAAACTAGTGACATTCCTGTTCCTCAATATATTGTATGTTTTGAAACACTGAACCAAAGCATGAAGCTTTCTTCTCGATGCAACACCAAATTACTAAGCACCCCGATTTGATGGGTTAAGCCCATTGAATATTCGAAAAAAAATAATTTGTTAAAAAAGAAACCCAATGTTTTACGGAATTTGTCAATACTGATACTAACTTGACAAGTCATATCTTGCTAGTTTGAGAATTGCAAAAGATGGAAACCTTCACATAATCGGTTAACGCTTTTACTGTCGGCCACTGTGAATATGGCCCAAGCTGTGTTGGGAAAAAAACCAGCCAAAGAAATTCAAAAAATACCGCTGTCAAATAACACAGTAAAGAGACGAATTGTCGATGTGTCTAATAATATTAAAGAAAAACTTGCTTTGAAACTCCAAGAATGCATTTACTTTGCACTTCAAGTTGACGAAAACATTGATGTTACAATCATAGCACATCTCTTTATTTTAGAGCGATTTGATTATAATGAAGAGGTGATGAAGTAGTTTCTATTTTGCAAACCACTTAAACTTAGAACCACTGCATAACTAATTCTTGAGGTAATTGATGAATATGTGCTCATATGTGCTAATTTCCTGGTCCAAGTGTATTGACTTTTATACAGATGGATACGAGACTTCACACGTCTACAGGGTCTGTAGACCCTGAAAAATAGTTTGAAGAAGCCCATTATATTGATATCTTGAGCTTTACCATTATTACCTTCATTGTTAACAAATGTATAAAAAATGGAATTTATCCCAATATTTGGGAAAAATCGCTAGTACTTCCTATCAATGAAATATCCAAACCAGAAACATCCAATGACTTGAGACCTATTCATATTTTAATATATTACTTTCACTCTCGAAAGTAATGGAAAAAAGCAGTTTATGAAGAAACATAAACCTTTGTCAATAATAACCGTATTTTTCCCATCACGCAGTCTGGCTTTAGACAAAATTATGGAAGATTTTGATACAATGAACCGTGCTTCACTATGTGGAAAATTTTGTTATTACGGATTTGATGAGAAAAGTCAAATCTTTACTCAGTTATAGAACACAGCGTGTTCTAATCAATAATAACTCATCATCAGAACTGAACGTGATACATGGGGCACCTCAGGGCTCCAATTTGTACCTCTCCTATTTATTATTTACACTTCGGATGTTTCCAAAATACTGAAGAATTTTTGAATACATACCTATGCTGATGACACCAATCTGATGTTTTCTGCGAAAATTGATGAATTTTCATCCGTTGAACACTTTTTGAATGATGATATAGATGAGCTTTTGAAAATATCAAGAAATCACTGTTTGAACATCAACCCAAATAAATCATCAGCCATAATTTTTGGTAATAAGAGGGACAGGAGTAGGGACACAGACAATTCCTCAATATTTAGCAATAATCACAAATTGGAATATAGCGATAAAATAAAATGCTTGTGGTTGACATTAGATTCCAATTTGAGATTCACTGGCCATAATAACTCTCTGATTCCGAAAGCATATGGTTTACTAAAACATTCATACCCACACAGACACTACTTGACTAAAAATTTGAAAATTCAACTATGTGATACACTTATTTTATCAATTTTCAACTACAGTTCTTTCGCCTTGATCAAGAAAATTATTCCAGGATCCTAAAATCCAGAATGCCTCTGTCCGATTAATATTTTCGCTTAAACGAAGAGATCATGTAACAACATTTTTAAACAATCTTGGGTGGCTGAAAATGTTAAATAGAAGGAAACATCACCTTGTATGCTTCGTTCATAAGTTATTGAGAAACCAATGTTCAAGATTACTCCAGTACTACTCTATAAACATTCGTAACATCAATATGCTTACCCTCCTGCGTCACTCTCTATCTTTCTTTGAACGTTCTTTCTCTTACAGCGTTGTAACCGAGTACAACTTATATCCCGATGAACTGAAATCACTATCTTTTTCTGTGTTTAAAAATAATACGAAAGCCATCCTTTTCGGTAAACGATGAATCGGCATGAATTGAGTCAAATTAAATAAAATTAAACCTAAATTAAATATCTAATGCATTTTACATCATGCTTTTTCGAATTAATTTACCTTTATATAATTTTATCATATGATGTTAAAACCTAGATTAGGTCCTAGTTTCAAGTTAGGCTACTGTACCACTATTATAAAAATATTCTTGGTTGAGTGTTAGAATAGCGTAACCTAAATTCCGCCAAGATAAAAAATAAAGACCGTTTATTATTATATAAAACATGTTTGATAATATCCTTTCTTCATCTTAAATTTCTAGTATAAGCTCGATGTGACACAAAGTGTCACGTGGTAGGAAATAATAATGAAGAAAAGAGAAATGGCTTATAAATTCCAGATTTCTCCAACTTGTCCACCTTATCTTTGGCATTAACAAGAAATGAGATAACCTGGCATGTGTTCTGAATGCCACTTCTACATTGTTTTTCTGAAGAAACCCGCAATTAACTCTGTTCTTTTTGCAAAATATATTGAAGTTACTCATTTCTTGTTTTCTGATTGTTTGACCCTGGGGGTATCTGTTCCGTCTGTTTAAAATCTGTTTTTCCGTTAATCAACTGTCGCCCACATACGAACGAAAACTCTCAGAAGTTGAGAAACTTATGCGAGCTAAAGACTAAGGAGCTCTTACCTTTCAACGTGTGATTCATAATACGGTATATCAATCTGTAAGTGAATTTCCGGCTTAGTTTCCTGACTAAGTTTTAGATAGTATCTACATTGAAGCCATTGTTATGACTCATCTGTGTAATTATTATTTGTATATATATTCAAGTGAAACTAGTTCTTCTGTTAAAAAATATATTTAAAACCAGTTTTTTCGCTAACCAGCTGTCGCACCCCTACGAACGTTAATTCTCAGAAGTTGAAACTTGTGCGAACTAAGGAATAACAAGGTCTTACCTTTTTTCATGGGATCTATATACGAGGAAACATTCAAAGACACACTAGTTTAGAAGACCTCCATAATGTAACAAAAACGAATTCATCGAAACAGCTGTTTACTCTATAAATAACTATTTTTCACATTGGAGTCATGAACTGTCGATATTTTCATTTAATACCATCGATTGTGGAAGAGGTAACAGAAAAACGGCATCAAGTCAAGTATCAGGTCAATTGAAGTAGCTAGATTTAGAATTCTGTCCGGAAGCAGTCCATTCATGTCCACCTTATTGTTAGGGTAAGTGAACATCAGTCCATCAGACGGTCAGAAGTGTATATAGTGTATCAAAGTAAGTATCAAAATCGCAACCGTGACAGCACAAATACATGAGGTTGCGGTGTAGGTCTGTTTCGGAAAAACCGCCCTATGTTTTCCTGAATTTAACACTTCTTCGTGATCAAGCTGGATTTGTATACTTTGGGCAACAACCTCACCGACTCTCGTTCTAGCTGTAGATGCAATATAAGTTAGGACACTCGCACTCAACCTGTTGTAAAAATGTGACGCAAGCCATTGCCACAAACAAAAGTGTTAATTCATGCTACATAATGCCATCTTCGTCAATCAAGACAAGCACACGTAGTTCTTACCGAGCAAGAACAATAACCAAATGACTAGCATAATGCGTGGCACTTCTTTGTCGCGGCCAGCTCATAACATGCATATTTGTCTAATTATCTCAGATCCTTCGAAAGATGATTCGGCCAAATCGGAAAAAAGCACAAAACAAAGCCTTGAAGCTTACACTCTACCTGTATTTCATTACGAGTTAATGAACCACGGAATTGCAATATTATTTTTTATCGGGACTCCGTCATCTCGAAATAAATTAATTTTCTTCGCGCAAATTGGTATACAAAGAATAGTTATTTTGCGATGAGATAAAATATCCTGTTCTGGTTAAGATCATATATCCAATGTTATTAAAATGATATCACATGAAGGTAATAATTTCCCTCATAATGTCAAGTCAGCTTGTAACTAACAATAATGATCTGTGATAAAATTCTCTCGGGCAAAAGTATCTTCACAACTATCAATTTCAATCTCAGAATAGGTAAGTAGTTATTTACATGAGCTCGTACGAAAGTGCGAGCTCATGCTTCAAAGCGATTCACTACGTAAAACAGAATATTTGCAATTGCAAACTTTTTTCATCAAGCGTGTTGCATTATTAAGGCGCTTGAATTCATTTCGTCGCGCTAGAGTTTTAATTTCACGGTATACGTTTTAAAGAATTGTATATATTCAATTCACTGTATTCAATATATTTATTTGAACATTGTTGAACATCGTCATTTTTCTAGAAACTCACACAGAACACTATCAAATTATACACCTTAATCTTTCTCTTGAATCACTTCTTCCCTTGGTGGAAACTGTAAGTAAACTCATTCGGTAGTTTTGGAGTTTATAACTTTCAGGCAGATAAACCGACAGATAGATGTAAATAGACATATTCAATGATGATATGACGAACACTTTCAAGAATCGAGTAGAGCTGCAAGCTCAGTAACAAATGTTTTGCTGGCCCTCCGGAAAATACTACATGGGCTGAAAAGTATCGGGGCTATGACATACATGGCGCTAGTCTTATTGCATTCACTTTTTTTTCAGTTGGTAGTAACCTTCAAAAGGAAGCTGTGATGATACTCTACTCATACGTTTGTGAATTATTGTGCTAAGAGAGACACCTCTGTCATTTTCAAAACAATGGACCAAGAACAATCTTGTATTTTGATTTATTCTACTTCTTGGTGAGAAAAAATACCGTTGAAGCGAAGCAATGGCTTGAAAAGTAATATGGGGACTCCACTCCATCAAAAATAACAATTAACTATTGGTTTCCTGACTTCAAACGTGATCGTAGAGAATTTGATGATGCACAACGCAGTGGATGTAAAAATAAGGCAGAATCACCAAAAAAATTTAATGGTTTTCAAATTGTTCCCGCAGATACCACATTCACCAGATTTGGCTCCCAGTGACTACTGGTTGTTCGCAGACCTCAAAATAATGCTCAACGGTAGAAGATTCCGGTCGACTGAAGAGGTTTTTGCTGAAACAGAGGCCTTTTTTGAGGCAAAAGATACATCGTTCTACAAAAGTGGTACTGAAATGTTAAAGCGGCGCTGAAATGATTGTGTGACTCTTGATGGGAATCAGTTTAATGAATAAAGCCAATTTTGAATAATAAAAACACGGGATTTTTCAGCCCAGATGTTACTTCAAGACGAGACGATTCGATTTTCAGTTTCTCTATTTTCTGAGTATCTTCGTTATTTTGAAGCGCCTCTATAAAAAAAGATAATACTTTTGGGATGCTTTGGAAATTAATGTGCTATGTAGTGAATCAATCGAAGATTACATCAAACTCACAAAAATTTGTTTGAAACAAAATTTCTTCAAGGTTAACAACTGTTTCCACGAGCACCATCAGAATATGAGGTATATTCTGTGGGTTAGCTGATTTGAAATAAAAGCAAGGGGATAGTTACATAACTTACCACGGAGTTGGTTCTAAATTGAAAATAATGAGTACCCTCCAAGCATAGCCGATAAGTTAAAAAAAAACATAAATCCAAAAGTTGTGTTTGTCCATCATCTGCTTTCAAAAAAATTCATTCTCATTCCATAAAAACCAAACATTGAACATGAGAAAATAGCTTTAAAAACTGCTTATTTTGCTCAATTAGTGTTAGAGAGAGATCATATAACCTCCTACTTGCACAATTTTGATACAAATGCCATCAGATTGATGGCTGAAATCAGTCCTTCGTACTTTTTGTGTTGCATCATTCCAGTGTTTGATATTAGATTTCAATGTATCTCTAGAAACTGATAGAATTTCGGGAATTTAGAACATTTAGAACTTTGTTTATTGAATTGAATTCCTGATATCGTTGGAAATCCCAAGTCTCGTAGATATCTCGAATAATTTACGATTTGGCAAGAGATTTCTAGTTACACACAGTAGTTCTGGTATTTCACGAAAGGTATTTCTGAAATTCTACGGATGTAATGTTAAACGATTGCTGTAAAAGGTATGTTCAGCGAGAATAACATTTCTAATATGCCTTTGAAATCTTTTAATTGCTAGAATTCGCAAAATGTTCTAATGAACACACCTTTTTGTTACGACTATTGTGTATTTCACATAACGTCGACTATTAACAAAAAAAAATCAGATTTATAGTCTTGGGATCCCCAAATGGATACTTTGAAGTAAGGAATCTCGTAGTGTAACAGTAACATTTTCTGAATTTCTGATCACGAAACTGTTTTATGATTTATATATAAGTCCGAAGACAGTAAAAGGGAACACTCTCAACCACATTACACAAAATTTTTCTCACAAATCAGTAATTCATTGAATTTCATAGACAACACGAGGGACTCATTAAATTCAGCGATCTTGAATCTGGTTTTTTAATACAAAAAAATGTTGAGTTCTAAACCAGTTCTTTTTGATAAGGAAATTATAATAATAATGATGATTTTCCAAGCAACCAAAATAAATATAAAACCTCTCAAACACATAAAACTAAGCAAGAGGTTAAACAGAAAAGAGAAATACATTTTGAGGTAAATACAAACGAAAATAATGAAAGCGATTATAAACCTAACATCACTATAGAAGGAGAAACAAGACAAAAAATAATTGAGAATAAAAAATGGACTGCAGTATTGAGAATAATCATATCTGCATTATATCCAAGAATAGATAGAACACATAATGAGAATAAAGAGAATATAAAAATGGGACCCAAAAGCGTTAACTATAACACAATGAAAGGAAAAATGCAAAATCAGGAAAATAAGGGAAACAAATAACTGAATCAGTCCAGATGCACAACAGACTCCAACTGAAATATGGAGAAGAGGACAGTACATTACTGATCACCTAAATTTATGGATTTCTCAGGAAGCTCGTAGCACTCATCTGTGTTTGTGATGATTTGTTGTTCAAACTATGTACTTCAAACTCCTGTCATGGTAAATTAACAGATATTTTTCAACTGATTTGTCAAAGTTAACATTGTTTGATTTCGATTTCTGATGGTTATCTCCATGCCATAAATGTATGCCTTGTAATGACAAACTGGTTCGACTGTTGAATCTGTTGAAACGAAACGACAACGAAACCTATGCGAGCTGAAGACTAACGAGGTCTCACCGTTCAACGTGTGATTTCTAACATGGGTTGGACGATAGAAAGTACAAATTGATCGTCCAGCCTTGGGGTTCAAACCATCGGTTCACACAACGGTCGATTGAGTGAGTGGAACAAACCACTCAAATCAACCCAACCCGCTTTTTTTCCACAACTTCGATTGATGACCTATTTGTTTTATAGAAATTCATATTGAATATGAGATAAATAAAATAACTATCATGTTTTTGATTGGTTATGACCCGTTTCGGTTTGTTAAAGTGAAGTAAAGGTTTAAGTAAAGTGAAGTAAACTCAAATCACTGAAGTAAATTCGAGTTTACTTGAAAATTGATCTATAAACTGAAATCGGCCGTGAAAAATTAAAAACTCGTCAGAAATCGAACAATATTTTTCATCTTATACACAAATTTGTTTGCCAACAGCTCACCTCTTATTCAGAGATCCTCTTTCTCTAAGGACGGCCTATTTCTATCAATATTATAGTATTAACGTTTACTTTCGGATAATGGTTTTTTGCTTAGTTGGTTTTGTGAAAACATAAATTTAATGATTAGGTGGCATTTTCGATCACCTGACTTGAGTTCTTCAGATTTTTTTTTGACTATCATGGAAAGGAAAAATATTGCACTCCACCTGATTCATTAAAAGATCTGCGAGGACGAACGGGTACTTCCGAATTTTGGTAATTGATAACAGCCATGTTGTTGAAACAACATCTGTTGAATTAGCTGTCATTTATTCAGTTCACTTCTCTTCTGTTCGGACAACTTACCACGCGCTCCTTCCATTTAACGGTCACCATATTCATCCTATCGAGAAGACTATTCACAATGTGGTGAATAAATTTGAGTCCACTGGTTCAGTAAACCATCGATCAACACCTGTACGTCGATGAAATGCAAGACCGGCTGAAAACATCCCCCTGTCTGTGAGAGTGTGCACGAGAATCCGAGGTAGTTGATTGTGCGTTGCTTACAAAAACTTGTCAACTTTTGCGCCGTGACGACGTGACGTGAATGGGCTTTGGAGCAATTGGTAACTGACCCTAATTTTCATCAAAAAATCATCCTCATCAGTGAGGCCCATTTCTGGATGACTGACTACGTGAAAACAAATTTGCTGAATTGGGAACGATATCATTCCATATGAGATCCAAGAGCGTCCAATGCAACCCGAAGAGGTTATAGTTTGGTGTGGATTTTGGGCTGGCGGCGTCATCGGTCCATATTTCTTTGAGAACGACGTTGGCCAGGCCATCAATGTCAACGGTATAGGTCAATGATCACTAACTTCGATAAACTGGATACCAACATTATATGGATTCAACAGTAGGCCCTAAGTGTCAGACAGCTCATGTCAAATTGGACATTCTGCATGATCGCTTAGGATTAGAAGAATGATATTGTCACGTGGAGGTGATGTGATCTGATCACCAAGTTCGTGCGATTTGACTCCGTTTGACTTTTTCTTGTGGAGTTTATCAAGTCGCTGATGTATGTGAATGAGCCAGAATCGACAGAGGTCCTCAAAACCAACATATCCCATGTCATTAGTCGAATTTGACCTCATTAATGCCCAGAGTTATGGAAAATTGGATGTGTCGGATACGCTCCACCTAGAGAAGCCGTGGCATACTTTTGAATGATGTTACATTCAACACAAAATGGCATAAATAGATCTTTCAGATAAATAGAAATGTCGATATCTCACTCACCCTTTATTTTATTCCGAAATCATAGGTTAAAAGGTAAGACATCGTCAATCCTTAGCTCGCACAAGTTTCGACCTCTGAGGGTTGTCGTTCGTAGCGGTGCAACAGCTGGTTAACGAAAAACAGATTTTAAACATTTTTTTTATTTAAAGATAGGAAGCGCTAAATGGAATACCCATATATGGCGCAACATACCCCCTCAGCTTGATAGTTGGAGAACAGTCTAGGTAACAGCTGTAGAAGTAATCCATCAATACAACGCGCTAATGTAGATCGTCATAATATACCACAGTGGTCACTTAGAAACGGGAAACCTCTTTTACTTGGGCAGCGCTGAGAAAGGAATTAGACGTTCTTCACTATCATAAGAAGGAAACTGATTTTGCTGTGCTTCTGAGAACGACTAAGTTTTGACATTCGACAGTGTAAACAGTACAAAATGTGGTTTCACAAAGAATGTATGTACTTTTATGTGATAATAAAAGTGGTAAAAACATAAAAATTTTCATTTCTCTTTTCATTATGATCTCCCACCACGTAGTAGCGGCTACATCCATCAATTTATAATCTTCCATCATTATGATTCAAATATTACTTTTGGCATATGACCGCCTCGGCTGCCTGGAGGTCCAATTCTTGATGACTCTTTCGAACATTTGTGAGCGTATATCGGCAATAAAGTAGCGATTGTTGTCCTCCAAGTGATCAATCGTTACAGTCACAGAACGTCACACAATCGTCGGCGTTAAATCGCACGATCTTGGAGGCCAATTCACGAGTCCAAAACATGAAAGTATGCAGTTACCAAACATTTCCTTCAATAAATCAAACGTGTTAGGAATCACACGTTGAAAATTGAGAGCCCGTTAGTCCTCAGTTCGTTTTTGAAGAAGTAGGGACCAATGGTTCCACCAGCTCATGGAGCACACCAAACAGTCAGTTTTTCTGGATGTAAAGGTGTCTCAACATACACTCAAGGATTATTATAACTCCAAATACGGCAGTTTTGTTTATTGACGTATCCATCCAAACAAAAATGAGCTTCACCGCTAAACAAAATTCGCTTATGAAAACAGGGATCGACAGCAATCTTTTTTTAGGCCCATTCACCGAATGTACGCCTTGCTAGGTGGAGTGTGGCTTCAATTCTTGTACGAGTTGGATTTTGTAAGCACGCACACCAAGATCTTTTCGCAAAGTCTTCCATAAAGTGGAGGACGCATTTCCAATTCCTGTGCACCATGGCGAATGGACTGATTCGGGTCTTCCTCTAGGCTAGGCTGTACAGCAGCAATGCCATCTTCTTTACGCACTGTGCCACGTCTCTGTGGATGCATATTATCATTTAGCGTAAACATGTTATGAAAACGTTCCATAGTTGATACAATTAAATGATCTGAAGGACGATTATGTTGACCGTAAAATGGACGTAGTGCGCGATAAGTATTTCGAACAGAATCATGATTTTGGAAGCGTTGTTCAGGCGTCAGTTTCTGCATGTTGAAATGCCAAAACAAACTAAACATAAATCACTTGGAAGCTGACAAAATAGCTACCAGGTAAAAAAGTGTTGCCAGCTTGATGTTCTGTATCTCTATAAAAAAATACTCTTTATGTAATGAATCAAGTATGAAGACACCGTATATTTGAAACATAACTTCAAAATTTCCAATTCCTGAATGGGTATAACTATATGATTCCAAATCCCCTCGTATCCTTGTATCCTCATGTGTTTACTAGTAACGCATATATAATTGGTGGAAATTAGTTCCACACAAACCACTGAATTAGTACTTTTATCTGAGTCACATTGAAAGATACCCAAATTCGCCAATATAATGACTAATCGTCCTCTAATTAGGCGCAGGTAAAGATTCCAATGGTTTTGATCAGCTAATTCGAACATAATCGAGGGACTTTGTATCACTTTGATTACCTGTGTTGAGATCGCGCATACCTGTTCTTATCCAATTATTTATTACTAATTGATTGAAAATAATGGAAGGTTTCATTTGAATTCACTACGAGTGGTTGGAATGTGTGTTTCTTAATGGACTCTTTCGCTGCATTATTGGGTCGGTGATGAACTAGTTTTTTCTTGTTTTGACTTGAACGAACCTCAAAAATAGTAAAGAAGCCTTTTGATAAATCGGTACTAATATCGATGAAATAGAGTTTTTATCCACATTATTTCATTCGGTCCTGTAGCTTATTTTGATAATGATCATAAGCCTTCAGTAGCAAGCAGGTACAATGTCAAACAATTTCCAAATCATAAATTTTTGTTGTTGGGGCTCAAGTTTCACAGTAATTCAACACAAAGAAGTATAATTGATGGTTTGTCGATACATTTGAAATTGCGTTACGTCACAAAGTGATTCATTTCTACAAACCTATTCAGAGCATCAAAAATAGCTTATCTTGCTCTTCAAAATTATTTCACTTTTCTGGAATCCTTTCAATTCATGCTTTGGGTGGCGAATCAAATGAGAGAACCTATGAGTTTAGGAGTTCATGGCATCGATGAATTCAAATTCCATAATTGATAGAATATGTTGTTTAAATAATTGGGATATTAGCGAAACCTCAAACTCATACATCACCAACTCAATTTCCTAACCTACAAACCTTGCATACCCATATACAATACTTCATATTCGAATTCTTCCAGTACAACTCAAATTCCACTCTCATAACTATTAGACTCTAAAATAGATGGAGTATAGCTTTAGAAACGATTGGTTTTTGGGGAGGGAATGCGAAGCCACAATTTTTCTTATTTCTTTCAAGGACAAAACACAAGCACTGCAGGAAAATCCTCAAGTAGTGATTCATATTGGCTTTCAACTGCTGGAGATTGAATCCATTTGGAAAAAATGTTTTTAGGAAGTTTATTCCTCATAAACGCCGTTGTCCAAATGAAAGAACTTTCAAGTAGTCAAGTTCGAGGTATACTGAGTTGAACCTCATAACAATTAGGAGCCACAGTCTGTCGCGCATTTCTAATATGTACCGCTCTTGGTGGAATCAAATGTGCCAAGTCATTTGAACACTGTCCGTGGAAGTATCTATATATAGGATAGATAAATCTCTAACCTTTCATCGATGTTCTCGTCTCCTTCCTGGATGGAGCATGAGGATATGTTTGGAGTTGGAGCTCCATACATGAGAACAATACTCCAAAAGAGGTCTGATCTGAGCTTTATAAAGCATCGAAAGTTGCTAAGTTGCCAAGCTTCTAAGAAGCAGCCTTTGCAATTCCAGCGACATGATTGTTCTAAGACATATTGGTGTCCATTTTAACTTCCAAAAAACTTATCGAAGCAGAAAGCGGGAATGTCTAACCGGACATTATTATTTCCGGTTCGGAGACATTTATCTTCTTGTAGAAAACCGATGTCTAGGTTTTTGTGGCATTGAATTGAATCTAGTTACTTTCACCCCAATTCTAAATTACTTATGGATCCTCAGTAAGATATTAAACCTGCTGCTGCCGATGAAGATGTGCTTCCGCAGCCGATGTTCTGGGATTCAAATGTAATGACGAGATAAGTGTGCTGTCTTCAGCAAAGCAATATATTGGATTTTTGGGTTTTTCCCTCAATCTTTTACAAAGTTAGCTGGCTATTTCCTTATCTTCATAATCTTTCTTCCCTTGAGTACCTCATCAAATTTTCTGGGAAGTGGAGAGAGAATGTGAAACCAAGAAATTAGTAAATAGATTTTTCATTTCAGGTAAGTAGCTAAACATATTGACCCAAATTATTGATGAGCTCTGCCCATTTACATTGATATTTGATTTGTCGTCTCTAGAACCTCTGAACTAAATTTCATTGCAAAACAGTTAGTAACGGTTCCTAGAGGTGCATTGTCGATGATATTATTAGAAAGAAAATGTTAAGGTCAAAAAAAGGAGTAGATAGGGAAACATTGTAATATTAATTCAGCACAATTAAGACACAGGTACCCAGCAGAGGTATCTAAGGTTTGAATATGGATGGATAACATTGGATGTATATTTCTCTTGTAGATGCTCACTTGGTGATCGAAACGCGTATCGGGGTGTTGAAATAATGGTTTGTTGTTGGGATGGAACTTCAGTATTATTCTTTCTAATTCGTTTCATCTTGTGCAACCATTCTCTCTGTGTGCTCGAGCCTTTATCGACGAAAAGATTTGAGCAAGTTTCTAAACAAGACATGTTGAAAGGTTTGTTGCATCACTTAATTCAAACTTGCAAGTTTGCACAATTGAGTTTTTGGGTTGAGGAATCATGATTTGGGGTTTTCGAACTGTGGTTTCAATGATTGATGATTGTATGCTGAGAATATGAGTAGAGGAATGGAAGTTGTGAGTTTCAGTTGGAAATTATAGGATCGAATATTGTAGGTTACGGTTCGGGTGTTCGGAAATTATGAGCAGAAGTAACTTAGAAAAAATTATATCGAGTTTTTTGGCGAAGAGTTTGTTGGTTAGGGGTTGTGAGATTGTTGAGTTACAAAATTGGGAGTAAGAGTGTTGTGAGTAAAAGATCCGTGGGTTTGTGATGTGGTTGATCAAGGAATCATCAATGTTTTACGGTTTGAGGATTTATGATATTAGTTTATTTGGAATCCAAACAGGTTTATCCAAAGCCATATTGTAAAAAACGACTCAATTGGAACCCAAAAGCTTTGAAACAACACCAATTCTTCAGTTTTGATATTCTCACATGGGATATTCTCGCATGGAGTAACATACTAGTGAGTAATGAATGAAATTAATTACTATAGCTACCGATTGTGATGAAACTTGGACATGTTTCATTACATTCGGACCAAACAATGGAAAATCCATTAGGCGATGATATCTTGTCTTAAAAAACCCCATCGAGAGACTCGATTTGATGATAAAAGAGGCTCTTCAAGGAAATCAATAGCAAAGCCAAACTTTGCTTGCTTCGACTATGGAACGAGATTCTTCTTTTTTTATAGCAGCTTTAACTGCATGAAAGCTAGTTGAGGTTGGAGCCAAAAAACGAAACATCAGTGATCCAACACCAGATAGGGTTGTTTATTGTGACCTCATCAGTGGCGCTAGGATGAACAACGAATATTTTGCTGGACTCTACTGCTCTCAAAGTGCAATCCTGAGGAAGTGCAAGCGATGATAACTCCTCTTACCAAGTCGCCATCTATAGGATAGATGGCGACTTGTAAGAGATAGTAAACATTATTCGATTTTTAATGCAATAATTGCATGCCTTGTAGTGAAAAACTGATATGTCACCAACTTCTTTCTTGTTCCAGGATCCCTGTTCTCTACAAATATCATATATTGTACGGATATTAAAGATGAGTGAGGTGACTTTCCGAAGTGATTCATCGCAAAGCCGAATGAGATTCGTCCTCTCGTTTTCCCTATAAGGTAATTATTTGCAATCAGATCCCGAAAACATAGCAATATTGATTCAATACCAGAGAGCACTGTTTCGATTTGCCATATTCCTTTTCAGTGGTGATAGGCTGTTTTTGAAACCTGTGTCAGTAAAGGTGATGATATCCCACCTTACTACGTCTTTTATCACATTGACAAAAGTTTTAATCTACGCGTATCAAAGATATGGGACCGCCTTGATGCGCCTCAAGGCTCCATAAACTCTTCGTGGTTCAGCATAGCACCACTGATGAGTTCCATGGTGAGTCGAGAAGGCGCTGTCACGTATGTTTTGTTTATGTAAAATACAAAGTTTTTTCCAAGAGATTTTTGTATATCGCTCAGTAAAAAATATATAAAGTGATATTTTCCAAGTTCGTGAGTCATGAAACCGGTGTAACTGTAATTTCAACAAAGAAAATTTGTTTGAATCACGATAAATAATTTTTGGAATCTATTTCTGATAATCTTCAAATTATTGAAAAGGGAAAAACCGTCAACCCAATAACATTAAAAAGCATTATTGGAGCGTTCATAGTTTGAAATCATGGAAAAACGAATTTGTGTCACAAATCATTGAAAATGTTGATGAAATTGCATGAACTGGGCTTCGAATTGCTTCAAAATCCACCGTATTCTCCAGTTCTGCCCCTAGTAACTTTTTCCATTTTTCAGATTTTGAGAGAATCAGCTCTGATGAATAGGTAATGGTTGAAACTGAGGCCTATTTTGAAGCTAAAGATAAGTCGTACTATAAAAATTGTATCTAAAATTATATGACCGCTGCAATCGTTATATCGCCCTCGAAGGCAATAGGGAAGGAAGACAACCAAGAAGGACAACGGATTATCTTCGTTGAAATTCAAATTCAGTTTGGAAGTATTCTCAGGTTTTCTTATATGGCCCACAAGCTTGTAAGGATCTTCCACTTCTCATTTATTCATTTTGAAAACTGAACATCGAAATATTCGAAGAATCACAAAGTTATACTGTCGTATTTAGTATTAGACTTAGGAGAACCAGTAGCTTATGGATTTTCATAATATATGGAAATACTTGTTGAAATGGGTTTCAACAAAATTTTCATCGAAGCTCCTCTCTGAACCCTTATACTCCTCCTCAACTTCCATCTATGAATCGCCACATACCCGTCCTTTGTTTCGAGTAACGTTCTTTCATCCACAAAGTATTCGTATCGGCCGTCAGTCATACACCCGAATAAAAAGCGAATGACACGATCAGCCATCTGCAAGTCAGCACCGATCACCAGGTGGTTGCCCATCAATGATATCTGTATAATAACATAATGAAGAAGGCCAGTGTACGCTGCGTGTATACAGGGGCAGGGTGATGAGGTTATCTCGTCTGGGTGGTCCGATACGCGTGATGCCCGGAGCAGCTACGAGCGTGACCCATCATTAGGCCATTGCAAAAGGCGTTCTAATTGCTTGCCCGAACACCCAACGTCTCTATCTCTCGCACCTCGCCGACGATCATCTTTTCCGTCTGTCTCGCCGAAAGAGACTCCGTACCTGTTCTCGAACAGATTTTTATTCACGGAAAAGATGGCTCACCCTTGGGAGAAATATCCTTGGAAATTCCCAGCAATTTGCAAGGTGTTGCTTGTCAGCTTTGCCGAACATTTTCAGAGCAAAAAATGGAATAGCGAACTACCGAAGTAAAAACAAAAGTAAGGAATAAATACTGGAAAACTTTGTATGATCAACTCATTCTAAGCGGTTGGCAGAAATATCCTTGGAAATTCCCAGCAGCAGGGCGTTGATTATCAGTTTTGCTAAAGATTCTTAGACAGAACAAAATGGAATAGCGAACCACGGCAGTAAAAAAGAGAAGTAGGGAATAAATACTGCTAAATTTTGTATGTCGCCAGATGATTAACTCACTATAGGCGGTTGGCAGAAATATCCTTGGAAATTCCCAGCAGCAAGGCGTTGATTAACATCTCTGCCAAAGATTATCAGTCCAAACAAATTGAATACTGAACTACCGAAGTAAAAACAGAAGTGAGGAATGAATACTGCCAAATTTTGTATGTTCCAAAAGATTAACACATTCTAGGCAGAAATATCCTTGGAAATTCCCGGAAATTTGCAAGGTGTTAGTTATGAGCTCTGCTCATATAAGTATAAAAATAAAAATTTGAATGGCAAATTAAAAAAGTTGAGACTTTAATGAAAAAATACTGCACATATTGTTTTTCACGGGATGCGTAGCTCAAAATACTCATGAAAATTCCCAACAAGTCGTTCTCTTGGTTGTTCGATTGATAACCTATTTATTTTGAACAAATTCATATGAAATATAGGAAAAAAATTACGCTTGCCTAATTTCTACTGAGTTTATTATTTGTCACGAACCAAAAATTTATCAAGATCGAACTATACCTAAATCAGGAAGAACCAAAGGAAGCTAAGAAATATGCTAAGATTAGCTATTTGGGAAAGCTCTCCGAAAACATAAAGAACAATTTTTCATAACTCAACATAATTACATCATTTACTGATAAACATACTTTACGTATCATGTTATTCAATGCAAAACCCAGAAGGGATAAGTGAAAAAATCGGGCATATATAGACTGTCCAGCAGCTCTTGCAGGCCAGACAGGTAGGAAATCCAACATGAGATACCGGAAGCATGTATTACCGATTAAAAAATCCTCTATATGAAACAAATCACACAATTTATGAACTACAACGACACCATCCCCCTCACCAACATGGTTCACCCGTTCACCCAGTCAGATTCCTGGGAGCAGTGGAAGACCGGACGTAGCAAATCCAGGACATCCTAGAGGATCAGATATAGGACATCCTGAAACACCTTTAAGTCTCAGCCATACTACCCCCCTTTCACCCGGCCCAACAAAAACCCGATCTCTCAAGGAACCCAACCCTGAATAAGCATAAGCCTATAACAGGCCCCCCTTTATAGCCATATATTGTGATGTTTGAAATAACAAATATCAATAACAAAAAGAAATGAAAAGGTTAGTGTTCGAAATCACGTGTTAAAAGGTAAGACCTCGTTGATCCTCAGTTTGCATAAGTTTCGACTTCTGATGGTTGTCTTTCAAAAGGGTTCGACAGCAAGTTATCGGAAAAACAGATTTCAACAGATTTTTAACAGATATAGAATTAGGTTCAGGAAGAGTAAAGTGTCGAATAGAATATACAAAGAAGAAAATATTTCTAAAGAGTAAACGAAATTCAAATAGTTACATTTCACCAAGCATAATTATATACAAAACTTGTCTTCAATCTCATTATTTTCATCGATAGAAATCATTAGTCTTGGACAGATAATTTTCTATTGTTTATCCAAAAAGACTGATGTTGTAGAACCCATAAAGTAACCTCAATACTAATTTTCTTTTCAATGCCATTGAAAATACAAACTTGTCATCACCTAGATTAACAAAATGACTCATTCAAACACCTCAAATTCAGATTACGCAAATATCTTAATAGCTTCCAAAATACCTCATTTCTGTTTTTTTATTTAGTTATCGTATTCAATTAATACGATTACGCTGATCATCGAAACGATATTTCCATTCTAATCGAATACTGGAAGATTTTAAACCCAACAATCTTGAATATTTAATGATCACTACTGACTCTCTTAAAAGCACATTAACTCTTGTCTTGTTTTACAAATTAGTACCAGGTTGCCATAAACTGGTTTAATTGGTCGTTACTCATTTAGAATGAAAACAGTTCCCAGGTTCTGTATGATAACTTTAAGAGTGAGTTTTTCACTTCTAATATATTAAGTTCATCAAAAGAGTATGAACCAATTAAATTCAATACAAAGAAGGTGATGGAAAATAAATGTATGTATTTATTTTTCAGTTGACGGAATGAAGTTATAGGAAGTTGAAGAAGTTATAATCGAATAAAAGACTTACGAATGTTGATTAAACGACTAGTTTGAATGAAATATATAAATCAGAAACTATTACGAAATTTGGTATAAGGGTTGCCATTTATATTCCGAGATTATAAAGCAAAAACGAATAATAATCATCAAAAATCACTTTATTGTTATTAAAAATATTCCCCATGAAGATCTATACACTTTTGCATGCGTTTGAACCAATTTTTGAAGCACTTTTGATACTCTGATTGAGGTATCTCCAAAACACGCATTCTGAATGCCGCAACCTCTTCTTCAGGAGTCGAAAAACGTTGACCTCTCTGTTTGTTTTTTACGTGCGGGAGTGAAAAGAAGTCATTCGGTGCCAAGTCAGAACTCTACGGCGGATGACTCTTGAATCGATGTTTTGGGTGCTCAAAAATGCAGTTGTTTGAGCTGATGTGTGAGAGCTCACATTGTCGTGGTGAAGATTTTTCCGTCTTCGGCGGTGGGTTTTCCTGATTTCTTGGAAGACAACTGTACCACTCAGAATTCACTGTTCTGCGTTGTTCTAGTGGTACGGTTGCCAAATGTCCAGTTTTTCCGAAAAAACAGGTAACCATTTGCTTGGAAGTGCTTCGTGCGTGAACAACTTTTGTTGGATTTGGCTCTTTCTGAAACACCCATACAGTCGACTGCTGTTTACTTTCGGGCTCATACGCGTAAATCCACGATAAATCACCTGTCACTATGTCATAGATGTTTTTCGAAGCACCGCGATCGTATTTTTTGAGCATTTCCTTTGACCAATCGTCACGAGCCTTTTGTTGAGCGATTGACAAATTGTGCGGGATCCAACGCGAACAATTTTTTTGACAGTCGAATGTGAATGCAATATTGAATGTATGCTGGTCCAAATAATGCCTAAGGTTGTCTCAGTCTCACAATATGCAACATGACGATTTTGCAATATCTGATTTTGGACGACCTTCACGAAATTCGTCTTGTAGTGAAGTACAGCCACGATTAAATTCACCATACCATCAATAAACACTGGTCCTTTATGGATCTTCATTGCCAAAAATTAAGTTAAGTTAATCCATGCACTGTTGCTGAGTTAATCCACGTCGAAAGTTGTAAAAAATAATTGCACGAAAATGTTCACGATTTAATTCAATTTTTGGGTCGAGATGCATCTTTCAAGTTACTGTAAACAAAACGGATACCGCGCTTATGTCAAAACGTTCTGAGTACGTATAAGCTTAAATATGTCCAACTTTACGATAGAGCTGTCAGTTACCAGATTGCAACACTAGGGTTGCAATCTTGAAACATAAAAGGCAACCTATCGTAATCGAAGTGGCACTATCTTTGCTTCAACAACGACGTAGTTGTTTTCCTGCTGGAAAACAACTACTTCCCCGGCTAATAATAAGCTGGATATTAAATTATACATGCATGTAAGATACCCCACATAGGTCATTCTCATTATGTGATTACTACGGTTGGACTGATACTTGGCAATTTGGACACAACATTCTCAGTAATTGTAGATATTTTTTCACATTTTACCATTGTGATTTATGAGTGTGATTTCAACGTGGGTTTTCTCTTGAAAAGATATGTAACTTATATACTCTTCCATTGATATTAGACAATATACCATTCCATAATTGAAGTAATTCCATTGCGAACCACTATAGTTGATACATATCTTTACGATTTCATATAATTAACGCGCAGATAGATCAAGATGTACCATATGTCCGAAAAGTATTAGTACGGACTCATACATCCGAAGTTAGTGATGATGGAAAAACGATATTTTGGCAATTGTATGTTCAAAAAAATCTACTTCATTACGCATTGAAAACTCATTTACACTTGCAGGGGCGGCACGTGGTGGCTGCAACCGAAATTTCAACTGGAAACCCTCCATCTATATGTAACTCATTTTAAAGGCCTTGAAGAAACAAACATTTCTGCACAAACTAGAGATCTGTACCGTTACTCATTTTCAATAAATGGGAAAGAATAATTATAAATGTCAGTGGTGAAGAAACTTTGATTTCATTAGCTTTAAATGACTACCGCCAATTTCTTCACAATAATAGTGTCTACTTTACAATTCGGCTCTTACATTTGGCAAAATTTCTAGTGTTTTAGTATCTCACATATCTATGTTTTGATTGTCTTACTTTTCTGCGAATCGGGTGGTATTATTAGAAATAACTGCTCCTTCACATACTACTACAAGAAGAAGTTAAGTTTACGCCCAAATTAAACTACCAGGAAATTTCTCATCTAGACAAAAGCAGCGTTTGCAATAGCAGCTACTATCCTAGGTGTGATAGGAAGTCCGGTAAGATTTCTGTCAATACAAACAGACCAATTACCTTATTACCTATCATGTATGTCCATAGATTTGTTTTCTCAGGACTTTTCGTATGGGGTTCTTCAATCAATAGAGGATTGTGATCACTATAGTATTGGCAGTTGTATCTATTCACTTGCTTCATCACTGAAACATATCCAATGAGGGTAGTTGGGTTTTGAGATAATTGATTGTACCGTGGTTTCACAAACCATCAGTCTTCGATCTAGGTCATCTTCAGTTCTGGTACAAAATGAGAGAATAACATTTATGCTGTTTCAAAATTGCATGCACTGTCGATTTACCTGTAACTGTAGTGGCCCTGACTATTTTGGTCAATGCGCCCTGACTGCTTGGATTAAACAGCAATGATAGCCAACATTCGAATTGGAATTTTCTCGGTTTAATAGACGAGCGATCAGACTTTTATTCTAAAAATCAGCGCGACACTTCTCACGTCACTCGGAGAAACTGGTATATCTGGGAAAAATTCATTACACACTATTGTGGCCTCATGATGATTACGATTAGCTTGTCTATTAAATGCAATTTTTTCAACATTGTCTTCATTCGAATAAACCATATCAAAAGAAATAGAACCACAAAATCCACTAATGCCTTCTCGAAGTCAGTGTCAACAAAAAACTTAAACCAAGATAATGAAAAAATTGTATAAAAATAAAATTCACGAAACGTGACAAAAGGTATTATTTTTGTTTGAATGGTTGAAATCGCTTTCATTCGGAAGCGGGTTATCTTGTAAACCTCTGGTTCAAGAGAAATGTTTGTTTTTCAAAATCCTGTAAAATGAGTCACATATCAATGTTGGTTTCCGTATAAGAATTTGGGATGCAATTCTCTGATGCCGCCCTTGTGGGTGTGGAGAAGTTGCAAATACGTAAAGAAGTAGATTTCTTCGTACATATATAATTGATAAAAGTTCGTTTCTCTATTTTCACTGAATTTGGAGATATTAGACTTATTGGACACCACGTATGTATATTTTTTCATACTTGAACCTATATCCATTGCGTTGTTCTCCTCAATATTGTACCTGGGACGAATATTCATTATCGGAACTATCCAACTTTCTTGTGTACGTCTTCATTTGCTGTATTCCAAAAATCATCAAAATTTCAACTCTGAAGTAATACTTCAGTAATATATTATACATTAAACCACAACTTTCGAAGATTTGCACATTCCTCAGACGAGTGACAATGGAGAAAATGATGGAAAACATAGCTCTTCCAACTGAAGATTTGATTGTTTTCATTGCCTCTTCAATATCTTTTTCCAGTTTTCAGATTCAATTGTTATTATCTCGTCGCTAACGGAAACTAAAATAACGGTAACAAACTTTTTATTTTATTTTCGTGGTGAAAAAAGTGACTATTGGAAGAATAATATATAGGGTGATTCATTCGAAATGAAAAATAACCATCAGATTGATTAACTAGTTGATCAATCTTCACAAACTGATTATGTGTGTCCACGTATGAACGTGGACACTCATACATGACTTGAATAGAAAACAATGCATTGTTACAAATTTTGGCATCACAATGTTTTATCTTCACCGCAATCTCAAATACAAATTGGATTAAGTTGGTCCCATACACTTATTTTTTTAAAGACACAGCAAAAGCACTACAGAAAAATCCTTGAGGCGCCATAAGAGCTGTGCTTGTGCGGAAGTAGTAATTCACATTGGAAAAACATCCTCAGGAACTATATTCTATATTAATGCAGTTCACCAAATGAAAGAGATCTTGAACAGTGAAGTTCGAGGTGTAGTGAGTTGAGCCTCAAAACGATGAGCAGCCACAGTCTGTCGCGTATTTCTGATATGTATCGTTTTTGGTGGAATCACTTAAACAGTTCCCGTGAAAGTATCTGTGGAGGACAGACAAATCTCCCACCTTTCTTCGATGTTCCATACTATTGTCGCAACTCGTTGCTCGCTTTGCTCATTACGAGGCGACTTATCGCTATTTCACCCTGCCCTCATTCATATAAATAATGAAATAAATCATTTAAAAACTTAATAAAATACTTATTATGAAAAAAACGCTCAGAAGTGAACTAACATTGAATTGAAAAAAAAAATACAGTTTATTGTATGATTTTCACTGTAGAGGTTTTACAAAAAACGCGACACGTGTTTCGCTACACAATAGCTTCTTCAAACATGAACTGAGAGTTACTTCTAAATTACAATATTTTATACTATAACCTCGTACCTATTCGGCTACCTAAATAACAAATCTACCTGAAAAGATCAGGTACCTATCAATACATTTTTCTAAAGTCTACCTGTAAATATACCTAACTATTTTTACCTGCGAATGAACAGATTCAATAATGGCGAATTGTTCAATTCAGTTTGATCGTTCATAAGATGTTAAGAGTTGAAAAACTTAACAACAAACAAGATTTTTCAATTTATCGTAAACCGGCACATACAGATATCATCATTCATAATTCGTCCACTCATCTATATCAGCATCAGGTAGCAGCTTTCAACAGTATGATCCACAGATTAATAAATGTACCTTTGTCAGAAGCGAATTTCAATAAAGAATTGAATATAATAAAGGAAATAGCCGTCAACAATAATTATGATAGCGGTCTGATATATTCTTCATTATCAAAAAAGTTATACAGTCAGGCTTTAAAAGAAGTTTACCAATTCGAAGAGAAGAGGATAAAAGTTATAGAACCTTAACCTACTTAAGCCAACCCACTACAAATATTTCTGATTTTCTGCACAGCAAAGGTTTAAATACTGCTTTCAAAACCAACAATAACTTGGGCCTGCCCATTAAAAATAACAGTTTCAGAAAAATCAGGAGTGTATAAATTATAATGTGGATCATTTCCGATGTTTTATATAGGTCAAACTGGAAGAAATTTCAAAGCCCGCATAAAGGAACACAAATGTAGTTTTCAAAATGGAAAAATAAATTCCACAAATGCCACTCATTTTATTTCAGAGGGACATGATTCCAATCATGAATACAAACCCCTCCATTTCCAGAAGAAAGGTTTGAAACTTAACCCGTTGGAAAGTATGAAAATAAACAAATTCAAAAACTCTCAACATCTTATGGACGATCAAATTGAATTGAATAATTCGCAATTATTGAATCTGTTCATTCGCAGGTAAAAATAGTTAGGTATATTTCTAGGTAGACTTTCGATACCTGATCTTTTCAGGTAGATGTATTAGTAAGGTAGACGAATAGGTACTAGGTTATAGTATAAAATGGTGTAATTCAGAAGTAACTCCCAGTTCATGCTTGAAGGAGCTATTGTATAGCGAAACAGCGGTTTTTGTAAAACCCATACAATAAACTGTATCGATTAGTTTTTTAATATGGATTTTCATCAAGTAATGGCCAGTTCTATTCAATTAACATTAAATAAATATTACTGGAGATTTTTCCCAACACCAAATCGTTATTTTTACATCTCGACACGTGTTTCGATCACCAAGTGATCATCTTCAAGAGGAAGATAAAACATGGTGATCGAAACACCTGTCGAGGTGTAGAAATAACGATTTGGTGTTGGGCAAAAATACTCCAGTAAACTTCATTACTACACCAAAGGTTCATCATAAGTAACATTGAATAGTTGAAAAAATATAAAGGAATTACCAAAAACTTACATTATACTGCTACCCAGCAGGATCGAAGGAAAAGAGAGGTGCTGTATTCTAAAAATGCTATGGAACCATTTCTATGATAGACAACGCTCTGAGCCTAAAAAACATTTTAATTACATTCATAAAAAAATTATTAAAAAAATTTTCTTCTTTACAAGAATTAGTAACACGTTGATATCTGAAACATCACTAACAGTCTGTAATATGATAATTCGACCTCATTTTGATTACTGTTCAACACTTCTCAATCTTTTTGATGCAAACTCTATATCCTCTTTGCAGAAACTACAAAATAGATGTATGCGTATACTCCTAAAATGTAATAGATACACCCCTATAATGACCATCATTCAGGTTCTCGATTGGCTATCTGTAAAAGACAGGCTTTCCTATTTTTCCATGAAATTTATTTTCAAAATTATCACTGGAAAATTTCCTACCTATTTCAACCAGTTCATAACTTATCAAAATGAAATCCATGATTACCCTACACGAGGGAATAAGAACTCATATGTTATCCGAACAAAATATACCATGACAATGAATTCTCTTTTCCACAAGGGTCTCTTGTACTACGATAAACTTATCAATGATATTAAATGTATTGACTCCATTTTAATTTTTAAAAACCGTCTAACCAAATATCTGAAAGAAAAATATGTTTGAGTTTAACATATCTTCCACATGATCCTGCCTCCCTCAATATTCATAAAGATTTATATGCCGAGGTTGCAACTTTGCTTCGGTTACTGTACTAAGGTAAAATGATTGAAACGCATCCATGCAACTTTGCGTATTTGGAGATTGTTTTATATTTCTATGTCTTGTAGTCGTATCAATTTTGATGTCTATGTACTAGGAATATCAAAATATGGAATTGTGAATACAGAATGTTTTTTTACAATATTGAAGTTGGGTTGAAATACTTTTCAATTCATATATTTGCTTGAATGACTATTTTTCATATCTGACACCACCAGGGTTGCAAGTGATGTACGCGTCTCCAATCAGCTCTATACATGAGAACAATACTCCAAAGAAGGTCTCAGAACGTTCTAATGTTGTGAATGTGACAAACAAAATCAACTACATTATTCACATTCCCACATTTTTTCCACCATTGAAAATGAAATGCAGCAATTCTTTATTCAGGAATGGCTTTTTCTACCAGCATTCATGCTAAACTCGTCGTAGGTCATCGTCATGAGCCCCATGGAGTGATCAAGTAGTAGCATTTGGATTGGTGCAATGTATGTAAAGCATATGCGAATATACAGTGATTACTGTCGTATATTCACAATTAGATGCAAATTGTGGTCATTTGCATACATTATAACGACATAAGCGAGTTATAGTTTCATTTATTAAATTAACACTCAGCAATTTATTTCAACCAACAGTAACTACCAGCTATTCCTTTGATTTATTTGTACAAATGATGGAGTTCACAGAAAATTATAATGAGATAAAATCGTTGGTTATTTTGAATATTGAAGAGGTATTTTATATCAACTGACACTCCTAACTGTTTGCGAGATATGATTGAATTAGTAGTTGTGATTGATAATTTTAATTTCCAAAATACAATGGAGAAGAAACCACGTCATTCTCTTGTCATGTACCGGATATACGTTTGAATGAGTAAGAAATTGTTTTCATATCTGAAATACTTAGTTTATTCTCAAGTTGATTCTGAAGAGTGATGAATTCAATTTCCTGCTGTTCTTGCTGATGTCTTGATATAAATGTTTCAATTCAAGGCTGCAAATAATTGCGACAAATTATGTTCATTTTGTAATTCATTTTTCGAGCATTGAAGATCAATGTTTTCATTAATTTCCAGATACATTCCATCGAACTATATTTTGATTTTCTTATATCATTATCCACATTCACTTTCTTTTCCATCCAGTTTTTCAGCATCAAACTAACAATAGTATCATCAGCAAATGGTAATACAAATCCAGAGCCTACTGAGTTGAAGGGGTCCTTAATGAAGGTGATATGAAAAAGTTATCCCAGTACAGTGTCCTGTGGAACACCAAATAGGAAGGAGACAAGAAGTAAGAACAAAAACAAGAAGAGAAAACCCATTTTTTTGAGATAAATGAAAAGCTTTTAAACTCCCTGAATAATTGGGAATAGAAATTGGTCTGGTCCATCTTGATACAAAAAGTTGTGGACAACTGTCGGAAGAAGGATGAAAGCAAATTAAACTTTTGTGTAGCTCTAAAAATGACGTGAATGCCTAATCATTCATTAATTTCTATCTATCCACTTCTACCAGCCTTTTTACCAATCCTCGAAGCAGTTCTGATATGCACTTTTTGGTGTGTCCTTGAGGACTCTCAGCGATGGCGAAAAACGCCATCTTTTCCTGGGTCTCCTCAATTTTGGAAACAGAAAAAAGAATACGGTGGCTAAGGCATGATTAAGTTGTATTTTTGCCTAAAAATTACGAACAAGAAATTACTAGTGAGCAGGTGCATCATTGTGATGCAAAAGCTATAAATTGTTTTCCCACAATACCGGTAGTCACAAAGCCTTGGTAGATAATAACATTATCCTGAGGTGGGTTAAAGGGCACGACAGGAATGAAGGTAATCATATTGCCGTCTCTTCAGGCAAGAAAACGGTTGGACTAAGAATTTTAGTACCCAGTAACACCCACGGCCTGATGACTTTGACAATTGCGGAACTAGCCAAACATCACATCAATGCTCAATCCCTAAAGAGATGGAATGGAATAAAAGGATGGCGACCCTGGGAAGCTGGCGCCGAAGAAATATCTGGCGATGACCAGGAAACATCTACATTTAACAATAGGATTTCTGACTGGACACTGTCAACTGAGGAAACACCTCCGTAATATGGGGCTAGTGGACACAGCTCTATGCAGGATGTGTAAACAGGAAGATGAAACTGTCAGACATGTCCTATGCGAGTCTCCGGAGTTATCGTCAATAGGAGAGTATGTGTGGCCTACACCTGCCGATATACAAGAGATATCTCCTAGTGAACTGGAAAGGACAGGATGGACGATGATCTAGGAAGACAACTCCTCGGGTGGATGTACAATGGGTCACATGTAGCTTAAGTGCGTGGGCTTACACTCACCCTCCCTACCCTACAGATACAAATACCGGAAGTTACTCTTTGTATTGCTTCCCGCATACGGCGCATAACATCAAGATAATAAGGATAATAAGGATGAGGAAATCTTCTAAAGAAATACTTTTATATGAACACTGAATTATACAGAAGA
>WOGN01000080.1:0-34025 GCA_015342105.1 Leptinotarsa texana | reverse complement strand
AATCCGCGATATCGATGATAAGCGCGCAACATCTTCTTTGGCCATGAAAACGTTTGCCGGCGTTTCCATGACAACCAAACATTGTACAATGATTATTATTGCTGTCAGTTTGCCAAATGCGGTTTTGATTCAAATTTAGATGTCATTTTGAAGAAGTTGAAAGATCTATATAATATATCAATGTTAGTAGTGAAAAAAATTCTATATATATACCTCGGCTGAGAAAGCTATTATTTAACTCGCACATTATACCCTTGGCGCTACGCGCCTCAGGATATAAAAATGCTCGGTAAATAATAGCTCATTTCTCACCCTAGGTGTATATTATACTATTCTCACAAATATATAAAGAATAATTGAAATAATCACTCGTTTCAATTATTGAAAATTCATTAGTCTGACATCTACAGTAGCATCAAATGTTTAACATGGAAATAAGAGAGTTTCTGATTTCTGAGTAAATAACATATATTTTTTGCGAATAGTTTCTAGAAATATCTGCGCCCCTAGAATTTCCGAAATGGCGACCTAACCTAACCTAACCTCATCTGACCTAACCTCACCTTACCAAACCTAACTTATCTCATTTGACCTAACCTAACCTGACGTGTTCTACATTTCAATAGAATCGGAAACTGTTCGAAAAGTTTCAGAACAGAGAACTGAACTGAAAAAACCGATGAATACATGCAGAACACCGTTATTTCGAAACTGACGTCCCAATATGGAAAAAATGGCGATAAATTTACCTGATCACTTGGCAAAACTGTGCGAGTGGTAAATTTTGATAACTTTCATAACTTTGATAAATGTTCATGTACCGTTGGATTTAATATAAGAATATCTGTGTTTTTACGAATAATCCAATGTTATTTGCAAAAAAAACAACAGTGAATAGATGAATGAAGGTTCCGTTGGTGCATTGGATACAAAAAACAAATCTCCCAAAGTAATTTTTCCGCACGAAAATTTCGCTTGCTATAGTGTTTTTTTCATGTTTCAAGTCGTCTATACAAGTTTCATGAAGTTTCTGAAGGTTATCGTTTTCGCTACATTTACTGAAGTTATTTTTCGTGGGGAGCACGGAGTTTCTGGTGCGTTTTGTGGTGTATATGAAAATGCGTTTTGTCTCAACCAAATTTCTATTTCAAACAAAACACAATTTTAGGTTAAATAATACTCTGATACAAAACAGCTAGAGAAATGGAAAATACTCACGAATAAATTGAGAACAGGATATCAAGAATAGCTACATGAAATATCATGCAAACTTTGACAAAAATGTTGTCGACGTTGTCGATTTTTCAACACATTTGACATTTATTAATAATGTCCTGTTTGAAGCTGATATCTCATTCGGAGCTAAATAACTGTGATGACAAGAGTGACATGAAAAGTTGAAATTTCTGTGTCACTTACACATCGTATAAATCCAAAACATACTTTCCGATGCATTTCATGAAGTTTTCTCCATCTCCTGAGGATGTCAATTCGAGAAGATTATTACATTCCTGATGGATTGATTCATTCTACGTAAGAGGTTCCAGTCTTCTATCAATACATACTCATCCATCAACTGAATCTAGATCAGATAACTATGAATTTTCGAATTCAATATCAGTTTCGGGTTTCTCAACTCGAATGACTTCGACTTCATCAAATGTATTTCAAGGCCCTGTTTCAAGAAACAAAATTTATCTCAGAAGGTGATCTCTCCTGAAAAAATTTTGAGATTCTGAAAAAAATGTTTTTTGGGAAATGACAAGCAGATCAAGAGAAGGCCATATTCGTTTATTTCGAAAGTTTTATCTGTTCATATGAGTCTACTTCGAACTGTAATATCTCAGTACATTCACAATGGTGACTGAACTCGAGTAGTTTTTGTTTGCAAATAATTAGGTACATATTCGAATCTATTATGGAGCAGAAATTGACCATACTGGAATAGAAGGTGTGAAGCTATTACCGGCACAAAATCTAATGCATTTCAGTATGTCATCATTATTTAAAAATCGCTCAAATCTGTGGAGTTCATTTGTAGCCATATCAGGTAGTTATTGCATATAGCCACGTGGTTTAAGTTGAAGTCATGATATTTTGTCTGGTTTCATTGGTGTACCGTTCTTTAGTGTCTCAAAATGGCTAAAACAGTAATAAATAGTATCGTGGGTAGTGGAATTCATTATATCGAATTTGAGGAGAAAAATGAAGATCACTTCTTATGACCCATGGCATATTGGCAGACACTGCTCTTTCTTTTTGATAGTCGTAGAGGAGGGCCATGGAAAGATTTAGAAGAAATTCCTTTCTGAGTGTTTTTGAATCGGGATGGTTTCCATTATAAACAACGAACGAATTCATACCAGTTACATTTAGCATGCTGTAAAAAGGGACCATTGGCCATCTTCTGGTGCCGTGAGCACAATCGTATTGAACACACAATTTATCCACCATGTCTACCTCTCCTTTGGTGCGATGATAAGTCATAATAATTTCTGGCTTATTCGTAAAACAATCAATGTCATCTCCAAAATGCATTGATGAAATGAGTAGCAAGTTTTTACTTTTCTTTGGAACGAATGAAACCAGTGTTGTAACATGAGAGAAGCCAAACAGTGATGAACCGCTAGATAGGCCAGTATTTTATACAAATTCCAACAGATGCTGCCTCTTGTTTTTTCAGATTGTCCCTAAGAGGGATAGTTTATTTGCTTTCAGACCTTCTGCATGTTCCATACTGGTGAACCAGTTATCTGTTGTAACGTTTCTGTTGGTATCATTGATATGTTTCTACTACTGATTTACCAGTGGTCTTTGTTCGAAAGGGGCCCTCTGGCTGCTTATCCACATAAACTTCCATATGGCTGGTATAGTACATAAAAGAATCAGAAAGTGCAAAAATTTTTATGCCATAGTTATTTGGCTTGCTTGGTATATATTGTCTGAAGTTACATTTACTTCTAAACGCTTCAAGCTTTTTGTCTATCGTTACGTGCTCAGAATCTGATTATCGTTGAATTTTTCAAACAAAATTCGGATCGGAGCCAATTTATAAATTGGTACTCTCTCTTCTCTTGTATGCATATCATCAAAACGAAGGCAACTCATTAGAAATTGGAATCGTATTCTGTTCATTCCAAGACGAAATGCTTTCACTCCACTACCATCTGTTCTCCAAAGATCGCCTAGATTCATATGTTCAGCTTTTCTTACTCCTGCAAGATATAGGATTCCAATCAGCACCTTTATTTCTATGAGATTACTAGTCCTAACATCCCTTTCTCTGGAAAATTTTTGGGAAATGCTATTTATTTTTATATTGGTGCAGTCCACAATGATATTCAGCATTGCTTTGTCAAACAAGCATAGCCATATATCCAGAGGAGACTTTTTGAATTTTGCATATGGTTTTACTCCTAGCAATTGTAATACAATATTTGAACTAAGAGTTCTTACATTTTTTGGTGGAGCATGCTTTTTCCACATGGTTATCTTGTCTTTTCCTATGAATACTGGTTCTCTGGTAACAGCAACAGGTGTATAATCATCTCCATCATCCTCAAACTATTGCTTCGTGTCACTACTTTCCAATCTTTGCTCTATATTATCTATTTAGCCTTGTTCATCGTCATCATCACCCCCATAATCTTCATCACTTTCCACTTCCTCGAACAACCTCAAAATTCTTTCCTGCTGCTTTTCGTAGTCCAAATCTATAATAAAAAAAGTTGATTGTACAGTTTTGTAACACATTTTAGGGCACGCGTCGATTTATGAAACGGGCGGCAGCGTAACGCGAGTTTTCTGAAGTAACTGGTATAATACATTCTTTTTTTTATTCCATCGGCAAGTTGGCAGCAACAGACAAAATATCAAAGAAGTTAATATATATTTTTGAAAAAATGAGAATCTGCAAAACTCAATTTCTTATGCAAATCAACGTTTTTTCAAAGATATTTCAATTTTTTTCTTGAGCATACTCAATATCAATATTCAATTTCACTACAAAAATAGTGGTATTAAAGTAGTTCTTGTGAAAAACAAAAGGAAACCTACCGATATCAATTTTAGAATCTTTCCAAAAATGATAAAAATAAGAATAAGTGAAAACTTAAATCATCCTACTAAAGCCGCTTGTGTTAGATTTGCTAACGGCTGAGACAGAATATAAGAGCGAACCTTATTCGGTTTCGCTACTACTTTGAACCGTTGTAGAATCAATATCCAGGTCACAACATGTTTCCAAATACATTCCCAACTTATATATGGAAAACTTGGAAGTTGTCAAACAAAAAGTGCGAAAGTTTTCATTGAATCGCTTTTATATTCAACGTAAGTGTAACACCAACTCCCTTGTCAGTCTCTCGTGAATATAATGGCTTCTAAAGTTCGAGTAAATATGTGTTTTCTTCAGAGTTCACGAGCTTCATTCGTATCTAGTCAGTTATTGACCAGGAGTTTGTAGTATTGCGGATACAAAGGTCACTTTTCTTGGTCAATTTCGGTTGAAGATAATAATGATGAATTACCAGTAATAATGAGTGACTTCATTCATCATATCATTAATTGAAAGTGAAGTATCAGCGTATCAGCTAACAACACTGTATTTTATTGTGAAATCTGACCTTTCAATGACAATTTCGATTCAAAAATTAAAAATATATACAACTTACAAACAAAAACATCTGAGAAATATAAATGTTTTGTGACTGATCATTTTAATGCACGCATTAAGACAAGCCCGAAGCCATTGTATGGCGAAACACGTGTTGCGTTTTTGTAAAACTATCTAGTGAAAATCACACAATAAAGTGTTTTTAGAATCTGTTAGTAATTTGTATTTTTATTTTAAATACCGTAACTGAAAAAATATGCCAACTGCGCCATGTAATGAAGAGCTTCGAGAATCGAATTATGTTACCTATAAAGAAGTTTCGCAAAACAGTTTCTGCTCTCACACGTCTGCCCGCGTTTGGGTAGCTTTCTCGGAAATGACGCTTCATTGCTTAGACCACCCCTCTACCCCCTCGTATCGTCCCCCGTTGTATTTACGGCCTGGCCACGGGGATCGGCGGTGCGAACGTTGAAACGGGGGACGAGGCGATCATTTGCGCGGCATCGTTTGCAGGCCACGGGCAGTCTCGTTCGCCGCCGCAACCAGTAGTTCGACAGCGAAATGTCTTTATCGAAATTATCTCGATATTGCTCAAGACCTAATATTTGGAAGAGATTGTGGAATAAGGATCCGGGTATAGATGGAGAATTCCACAAGAAGTACGAGAAATACAGATCATATCCAGAACATTTTTCTAAGTATACCAGAATGAGTATTGAAACCTTCGAATTAGAGAAAAAAGTTAATGCAAACAGAATTTTAATGCCGCTGAAAAATTATTTTTGACAGGAATGCACTTGCCTAACTATAGATACATATGCATCTATATTCATCTACATTATGTATTTACATATATACCTATGTATAAAGGTAATATTTAATTAGCTAATCATATTTTGTAGAATTACCTATAGTATAAATCACTATAAACAACTTTTCCCAAGAAAGTAATGGTCGCAAATGGATTTTTTTATTACTGAATTTATTTGGAACTATCTTTGTCCGAAATATTATCAGCTAATTGAATGTTACACTGTATATTAATATTTCATGAAATAAAAACATTTTCTTTCATATAATTGTTATTCATTGCAAAAATATAAATTATATGACAGTAATTTTTTGTACTACAAAAAAACATCTAACTTGTTATTGACGGTAGAATGAATAATGTATTTCTAACTTTTTGATCAGTACTTATTTTTCAATCATAATGAATTATAATAATCAGTCTTTTCGATGTTATTTATATGTAGGTATTCTACTACAGTAATATTCGTTCAAATTACTTAGTGCAAAAGACAGTTTATCTATATTAAATACTTATAACGACATATGTATCAATATTTATAAGAATTTGACAGATATTCTAAAATATGCATTGTGAAAAAAGTATCCAAATTAATTGTATTTATGGCGCAGTATTTTGCATATAGAACAGTTTAGAACAAACAATCTTACGGTACATTATATGCATGTAATTTCAACGGTATGGGCAGCATACGCCAAGATGGCTAATTTATAATCCATACTTAATATTATAAATGCGAATGTAAGTTTGTTTATTAAGGTACACGCAAAAACTACTCAACCGATCATTATGAAATTGTGTAAACATATTTTTGGAGGTATTAGAATTATTGTATGAACAATAAATTATAAAAAAAAACACAATCATCTCTATTCAGTTTGTATTTCAAACATTCGTTATGAAATTGAATCAGATATCATTTGCAGCCTTGCTACACGATGAATTGAGTAAAAACGGTGAAATTTCACTTACATGGAACGCTGCCATCCTCACTGGTGGACATGAGATATTTCTGAATATGACACTTGCCTTCAGCACCAATCTGGATAACATTATAAGATAAAGGATTCAATTCAATTATTAAATCGTGAATTTAGGTCACATATGACTTGAATCTACTCATGTAATCGGTGATAGTACGTAATGACATTCAGTCGTATATTCTATCGAAAACAAGCCAATGAAATTTTATTTAAATTGAAAGAGGTGTATTTTTAGAAGAAATCAATTTTTGTTTGTTTTTAACCGAGTCCTTTGGACTCGATATGACTAATTTTAAACGGACGGATTTATTTGAAACAAGAATCGGTGACAATCCAATAATTTCATAAGTTTATCCCATTATCCTAATCAGGATCGCCAGAATACGAAAATTTCCCGACACAATCTCTGTATGAGATCGAGTGAGACAACCACACTGTCTGTGTATGGGTATATAAATAAAAGGGCTTGAAATAGCAAGCCAAACTGAAAAGTGAAAAATAAATAACAATTCGAAAAAACTAAAAAACAAGATTCAATAGTAACACAAACAAAAAATAAAAAATAATTCGAAACTAATTTAGGAATGTGTTCAACATCGATAATAAGACCTATGGCTTGATGTAACTAACGACTTTCAATAAGTCTGAAATCAGAATAAATATATTCACAAAAAATGTATTTTTTTCTAAAAAAGCGTGGGGTGCCGACTATCCATTTTTATAAATACTTGGTTAGGAGCTGTTTGCCAGACTGGAGCCATAAACAATTACAGGGGTCCGGAATAAAATTAATATCTTTTTAACCGGTATTTTAGGAAAAAAACGCTGAAACATCTCAGTTGATTTGAAGTTGTACGCATTTTTTGGTAATGAAATGAAATATTTTTTTTCAATCCCTTAGCTACAACCCTACCCAACTTTATTTTTTCAAATGCAAACCTATGTCGTATATGGGCTGCTTGAAAAGTTCGTGAAAAATGGAATCTGACCATACCCTTCATCTTTTTTCACTCATGCGGTTACTATGAAATGAGAGAAAACTCTTTTAAAACCAAAAAAGTTATAAATACTTACTTAGAGCTATCTACGGGTGAATAAACGTTGCAAAAAAACAAATAAGTAGTGATGATGTACAACGCTCAACAATTGCTGAGGATCACCAGTACCTACTTTCTAAAAGTTTACAAATTTTAAGAATGGACCAATCGGGCCAGGCACCACAACAAATTTTATTGATTTATGTGTGAAACTGATAACGTAATGTAGCATCAACATTCTGTGGATTTTATTTTTTCACCAAAAACTTACACATAAAATTAGTTCCATCCCACCAAAATGAATGCCCTGATAAGAACTATTGTCTAGACTCAGTTTTAAAATTGTGGCATTGCTGGGTGAAATTGAAATTGTATGTATGTTTACTTTATTAATCGGGTACTTTCAAAGTATTTTTTTTAATTTGCTGAACAAAAATGGTATTGTCAGAGAGGCAGCGTATCGAAGCCTTGATATTGTTGGGATGTGGGGATCGAATGCGGAGTCAAAGTGAGGTGTGTACTTTATTTAATGCAAAATATCCGGAAAATCACATTTTCCAGGCTACTGTGAGTAAGATCTTACACAAATTTGAAGAACATGGTACAGTGAAGGACTTGGCCAGAAGTGGCCGGCCACATTACCGTATCTCTGCAGGAAGATCCACATTTGTCAACGGTTTCATTAGCCCAAAACAATCCTGCGTCTAGACGTACGATTGTGAGGTTTTTGAAAATCGAAATGACGGAACAAGTGTGCTGTCGTCAATAAAGCAATATATTGGATTCTCAGTTTTTTTCTAATGTGTCATTAAATATGCGATTGAAAGAGGGTTGAAGATAATATGGATCGAATTATCTAAGAACAATTCGTTCAGGCCAGTCTCAACTCTCTACACAGTAGGTTAATGGACTGACACCAATCAGAAAACAAATACTCTCCTGGCTAATACCATGAAGGGCGTTGGATTATATCCTAGAGTGCAGGATTCTTCTGTGGAGATTCTTATGCGAAGAATCCTGCACTGACACCTATCGGATATAATATACTGAAACTCATAAAATAAACTTAATCAATGCGTTTTAATATGAATTTTCATCAAGTATCGGCCAGTTGTATTCAATTGATATTACACGTGTATAAACTGAAATGTTATGATTCGAGAATCGAGCCTTGCAGCATCTAAAAAAATTACATTATAATATGATAAACTGGAGAATTTAGTCACGAATGATATTTTTTCGTAGGAATGTATCATCTTTCTCACCAACCTATTTCCTGAAGTCTGATTTCCTGAAGCCTTTGAAGTCAACTGGATACTCGTTAGGATAACAAGAGAACTGTTCCGAATTCTTGGAAAAATAGCAGAGTCAATACGGAATCGATATTCCGTAAAGTATATCTCGTCTTGTGTTTTGTAGATCTATTGTTGAAAAAATCTTAACTAGTTTACTTTGTAGTACATGTTCAAGAGGTAGCAAAAACGTATGTGACTTTTTGGAACTTCAACTAGCGTTTACTAATATGTTGAATCTGGTCATTATTACGCACTGGTCAAAGACGAAACAGACTGGTTCAAGTGTGTGATAGTCTAGCGATATCTTGAATTTATTGGATCCTCTTGAGACACCCTACATTTTATTCTATGAAAGAGAGGACATTGGCAGATCAAGATCTTCAGATGATATAGTGCTGCAGGTTCCGGGTTTTCCTGCAGCTGAAAAAGCAAATGCGCCACTTGAATCAATCGAGTCGTCCCGAAGCGTCAATTAATTTTTGTTGTTGTTGTTTCTTAATTTCATGATTTGAATTACTCCCTTCTTTACCACTTCCAATCAGATACATTATAATTCACAGTTTTCTGTGAATATGGCTGATGTGATACGGAACAGGGTATATACTAATCAAAGTGGAAAAGAACAAATGATTGAATTTTGTTAGATTCAATTCATTTAATGAAAATTCAAAGTGAGTTTCAAAAACGGTGTCGTGGGATCTGATAAATCACATTCAGTTTTAATATACATATGGATGTCGTATTTCAAAGGAGATATCAATAACGCGTAGTAATAATGATTCTACCAATTCGATGATCATATCGCTATATTGGGAAAGTTATTTCTGTTTTGGTGACTTTAATGAAAAAAAACCGTAGATACAGGAGTGTCATTCAGTTTTTCACATTTCCTTTGACATATTATGAGTCTTATTGAGTCTCATTTATACAGAATCTCAAAGAAGAATGGAATCTTCACTATATTAACGGAACAGTCAAATTTCTTTGATCATTTTTCGTTTTTTTAATGGAATGACAGTGTTTTGAAATTCTTGACTATACAGAAATTTCTCAAACTCGAATTCGACTCATCTACATAAATGTTTTCCGCAGACAATGTTTTTATAATGAAAAGAGAAATGAAAATGTCTATGTTTTCTACCACTTTTGAAAGTGGTAAAACATAGAAATTTTCATTTCTCTCTTCATTATGATCTCCTACCACATAGTAACGGCTACATCCATCAATTTAAGGTTTTTATATCCATATAAGCAACTGGAATTATCTGAATTACTACAGAATAAGTTAAAAAATAAGAGATCTGCTGGCTTTGATGACATTTTTATTAAAAAAGGTTGTCTCTTTTATAATATCTCCTTTGACCTATCTCGTCAATCTATCATTTTAAAATGATAATTTTCCAGATTACCTGAAGACTGGCAGGGTTGTTCCGATTCAGAAAAAAAGGGGATCCTCAACTGGCTAGTAATTATCTTCTCATAACCATTCCCTCCATATTTTGAAAAATATTTGAATACGCCTATTTAGAGAGGCTGAATTCTCAGTTGAAGCTAAATCACTTAATAATCGATAATCAGCATGGATTTCAAGGAAACAAATCTACAGGCAGTGTTGTCTACTCCTTTTATGAAAATCTTACTAACCTGGTCGGTGCAGGCGAGAGCCTTGTTGGGACATTCTGTGATCTAAGCAGGGCTTTCGAATGCTTCATCCATACCACCCTAATAACTGAATTAATCAAAATTGGTGTTGAAGGATTTGCTCCAGAATGGATAAAATCGTATCTGCACGCACGTCGTCAGTACGTTAGTCTCTCAGGAGTAACTGAGAAAACGGTGACCACTTGTAATTCGGATTATCTTGACATCAGTATAGGTGTTCCTCAGGTATTAGTTATAGACCCAGTATTGTTTCTAATATATGTAAATGATATCATTAAAGTGTACACATCCATACATCTCACATTGTATGCGGACGATACGTCCATACTTATTTCCAAACAATCTAATTATTTTCTAGAAAACAGATGTAATGAGGTTCTTTTTAATCTCTATGACTGGTTCTGCATGAATTCATTGCATTTAAATGCAGAAAAATCTCAGTCAATATATATTTTCACAACAGAAGACAAAAAAAAATTACTACTATTTAGGTAAATGTTAATAAAGTTTTGGAAAATGTATCGTGTGTGAAGTTTTTGGGCCTTTACATTGATTAGTGTCTTGACTGGAGGAGACACTGTGAATCAGTAATTTTGAAACCTAACCTTACCTAACCTATTCAGAAACATGGGATCAGTTTTAATGGAGAAACAACTGATAATGTTATATTATGCACAGGTCGAATCTCGATCGAGATACGGAATATGTTTTTGGGGGTCATGATGTGCTCATATCAAAAAAAAATTGATCCGTTGTATCGCTGGTGTCTCTCGTACATCTAGTTGTAGAATTTTTTTGAACCCTATCAAACCTTAACCTTGCCATGTTTGTACATATTTGAAGTGTGTGTTTTTGTATTTTGTAATTTAAACTCTTTCAAAACCAATTAACAAATTCACAATGTTAATACAAGACAGCGGAATGATTTACAACCGCCATTTACTTGAAAAACACTTCAAATGCAAATCAAATGGGAGTTTTTACTCGAAAGACAATAATTTATGACAATTTGTAACATTTTGTTTTTTGTCTAGGGATTAATCATATATAGAAAATATCATTCAGTTAATAAAAAATATTATACTGAATACTGTGAATACAAAACTTCCTAGAGTCACTGCTAGAGGTCTAATCTAGTAAAAACAGGATATCCATTGGACATTCTCAAAAAATCCCATTTGGATCCCAATAGATATGACGTCCAATAGAAATCCAAATAGAAGTTATTTTACTTCGTTCGCACTTAACTTCATCACTGCCATATACACAGTATCGTTCTTATCGATTGATTTCGATTGCTATTGATGGGAACCAAATCACTAAAGATTCAATGAACACAACAGATAATTCTCATTTCATCAAAAAAAAAAATCAATGAATGATCATTTAAGCTCCAATCTAAAATTCAATGCAATGAAAAGGAGATTTCAGACAATTTAATGATAGTAAATAATCAAATAAATCTCATGAACTACCTTGAACGAGTATCGTAAACTACACAATCAAAACTGAGTAGAAAATCAACAACTGTGACATTCAACTCGAATAACTAAAACGTTTCTATTTATTTGGGTTGAATTTCTAGATATCGCTGTTAACAGGATTACCTTGCATGGGATACAAGCTAATTGGGTTATCGGAGATACAGTATATACCAAATCTTCTACACGTCCTGGAAATACGCTTCTTGCATTTCGTGAGAACGTTAACTGAATTAATTGTATTGAAGTTAACGATATTTCTTTTTGTATTCAGCCAATGAATGAATGGGGACTGATAGTGTAATTAAGATAGAGTAGGGTGGTACTGAAGACAGAGAGAGATAAAAGAAAACTTTCAATCAATGCATAGGATTAGAAAAATGCCTCATAAATAATAGTGTATAAAACAATAACACTCTTGATAAATTGGTTTAGTCTTTCGCCGTCAAGATTTTCATTGTTTCGATTTTCAATCGGGTTTGAAGGCCGTCGTGGTTTTGAACTGTATTCTAACGTTTTGTGGCTGGCTTCTTCAGAGGATTATTCACCTTGATGGTTCATCGGTATCCCAAATTGAGATCGTAATAATGAAATATCACCCTTGTTGATGTCTAATTTGAGTTATTGAATTTGTTAAGCACAGGAGTCTATTTCAGACGACATATAAACTTCCTTGCATTGTTCATTGGGGTACAGGGACTTTTCGAAACATAAGGTAAATATTAAAATTTTGCGGGCTGCGTACATTTTATTATCGATTTTTTATGTTGATATACTCTCTGGAAGATATGTTCACAGTTCATCTGTTCAGCATGTTTGGTTTATTGGTGAGAAGCATAAAGGCTAGAAGTATTTTGCATGTTCGCAAAAATGTTATCGAAGAAATGGATCAAAATTTTCTATGGAAAATGAAATTGAGTACACACAAACACTTGAAATGTTAACAGTGGCATACCGTGACTGTATTCTGGAATAGAAAAATGTTTACGAGTGGATCAAGCTTTTAACAGAAAGTAGACAAGATGCGAATGACAACGTTCGCCTTGGATGCCCCAGCTCATCAACAATCAATGAAAGTGTTGAGAAAGTGAAGAAAATTGTTATGGAGAATTGTCGATTTACTATTAGATAAGTTACCGAGGATGTCGGCATATCCGTTCGCTCATGCCATGCAATTTTTTGTGGAAAATTTTGGGCATGACGCGTGTAGCAGCGAATTTCGTTTCAAAATTGCTGAATTTTGGCAAAAAAAACAGTCGAAGAAAACTATGGTATTGTGGAAAAACAATTCATGACTTTTGCATCAAGATAATGCACTTGGACACACGTCACTGTTTGTTACTGATTTTTTGATCGAAAACAAGACCGCAATCATATCTCAGCCACCATGTTCACCAGATTCGCCCCTCTGTGACTTGTTTCTGGTCCCAAGAATGAAGAGATCCATGGGATAATGGCGTTTTGCTAGCACAAAAGTGAATTATATCCGAGAGAGACCACTTTGGAGGTGACAAAATAGCAAATGATGAATAAATAAATATTTTTTGAGAAAACTGAAAATTCTATCAATTTTGCTAGCAAACCTTGAATACTTCTATGCTGCTTGACTTGGGTTAGAGCTTATGGAAAGTAAACTTCTCACAAATAGGTCATCTATCTAAATCTAGCTTATATCAGAGGTCCTATAACTAGGACCGCCGAATGACAAATTACTTCCTTTCCATCTCTGCAGCTTCCACAGTGAGGAAATCAAAGCAAACCAGATCCAAACAAACGAGCATTCGTAATTCATCTCCAGACAGACCTGTTTCAACCTGCCATGGGTCTCATCAGTCAAACCATGAATTAATTGTTGGAATTAACTCAAAGAACAAGCTTGTGTATGCGTCAGACTGGAGATATGTTCATCAAATATGATATGAACTGATAAATCAATGAAATGTTGATAACTACATTTTCCAACTGATATCAGTTGAACACTGTTGCCAAATATCACTTTTTTAGGGACAAAATACAAGTACTACAGAACAATTCTTGAGGCGCTTCAAGGGCGATGCCTGTGCGAAAGTAGCAATTCACATTAGATTTAAATCGCTGAAAATCAAATCTATTTGGAAAACGTTCTTAGGAACTTTATTTCACATAAACGCAGTTCTCTAAATGGAAGAGTTCTTAAACAGTGTAGTTCAAATATTGCTGGAGTTTTTTCCCAACAGCAAACCGTTATTTTAACACCTCGACACGTGTTTCGATCACCAAATGATCATCTTCAATAGGAAGATCAAATTGAACTGTTTTAATATTAGTCAGTGGGATATGCTTGAATACTGGCAGTAAACAAATCTAGAGTCTTCAAGCATAGCCCACTGACTCATAAAAAAGTTTTTCTTTCTCATTCAGAGGAATCGGGCAAATTTCGCTAATGCAGTTGTTCAGTACCTCGCTCACTTGATGGAGTGACATTTTGTTGTTCGCTTCAACTTAGGAAGAGAAATGAAATACTCTGAAAGAATTCCGATTTTCAATTATGAAATATCATTGCCTTCAGGCTGATGATGATCACTATCTTGCACTGACGAGTGGCTAATAAGCCCGAAACCGGTCTGCAAGTGTACGCGGTCTAAAATTGAAGGACGACTCTTCCAGTCGTTTTGACAATTGCATATGCAGAAAATTTTCTGTGAATATTCCTGCACTGACACCTGTTGGATATAATCCAATACCCTTCGTGGTATCAGCCAGTGGAGTAGTTGTTTTCAGATAGACGTCAGTCCATTCAAACTACTGTGTAGTTATATACGAGACTAGCTTGAACGTTTAAAGAACATTTGTTTAGATATGAACAGTTTCAGTTTACATCAAACTGAAGTAAGAAAGTCAGTTTCATCGTTCTCTTGAAGATGATCACTTGGTGATTTTAACACCTCGACACGTATTTCGATCACCAAGTGATCATCTTCAAGAGGAATATCAAACTGAACAGTTTGATCTGAACTAAAATAAGTCATTTCAGTATAATCTTCCTCTTGGAGATGATCACTTGGTGATCGAAACAAGTGCTGAGGTGTTGAAATAACGGTTTGGTATTGTAATACAACTCCAGTAATATGCATTACTACACCAAAGGTGCAACACAACTGAAGTTTGAGGTGTCCTGAGTTGAACCTCAAAACAATGAGTATTTCTGATATGAACCGCTCTTGGTGAAATTAAATGTTCCAAGTCACTTGAACATTTTCCGTGGAAATAGAAGGGAGACAAATGTACAACCTTTTTTCGATGTTCGAGACTATCAAGGTTTCATTCCACGTCTCCAATCAGGCGGATGGCTCTTTTCTGGATGGAATGTAGCAGCTTTGAGGTATGCTTGGTATGGTGAGGTAAAGTGACCAAATTGGTAATTTTCAGATTTTTCTCTCAAATTCTCGTTTCGAAATTTCTGGAACTAGATTTCAGAAGATAATTGCTTATATCGAATTCCTTTTCGGACGTCCAACGAGCTAAACGAAAAAACACCAATTGAAAATGTGGACAGTTCACAAAATTTTAAAAAACTCCCAATTCTAGATGTGTTTTGATTCATTAAAAAATTTTTGTCATAGTACAAATTGCCTATATCTGAAACTTGTAATGAAATTTTTTACAGTTTGATTTTTTCAGATTATCCAACAAAATCTCATTAGTAAGGTACTTGCTATTATCTACTATCCGACGAAATTTTATACACGGAAAAAATGTAAGTTATTTGAGAGCCTTCTGATGGATTCATCATGCATTGAATGTTAAAATATTATTGCATTATAACGGACTTTTTTCGAATGAGAGCTATTTATAATTAGTTAGACGAAATTTTCAGAAAAGCATCCTCCTCATATTATCAAAATCAGAAATTTTACCACCTTTTTTGAGTAGATTTTTGTCTCAGTTATGTTAAAAAAACACTTCACATGATTTTATGTAATTGGATCAACTATCCATACATCTGTCAATTTAATTCTATATGTTTTTCGTCAAATAAAAAACGAATGTTCAATCTATTCTAAACATTTTGTATATTATGTTTGATAGATAAAATGTATAGTATTATCGGCGTTTAAATACTATCAACGAAGCTTATTCAAAAACTTCATCGGGATAAATGGAAAAATTAAAATAGATTAAAATCTGAATAAACTGAAAATTGCATTAGAGAGTGAAATCGAACGAAAAATTGGAAACTCAACCAACTATAGAGCGGATCATACTAATTCATTTTGTTAGCGTTTTTGATTACGAGTATAGGATCAATTGATTTTCTAAACTGAAAATGAATGAATGTTTCTGACTGAAAATTGTGCTTTGGAGTTGATGTATGAGCTAGGTACATTCAAACGATATTTCAGGATGGAGAAAGATTGCTATGTAGTTCATATCAGATCCCCATGTAATCTTCAAAAACAAATGATGAAAACAGTAATCAGGGTAAAGTCTGTGGAATCCTCAGCTGTCTCACTAGTTGACGGAGTTGCTCCATTGAAATAATGATATCTAGTTATTTTTTCTTTTCATTCATATAGATTCAAAAATGATTTGGGTTGATCTTCAGGTTTTATCTATCTTTGGTGATATCAGGTGAAAACCTTTCTGGTTTTCTCTTTCAAATTTTCAACGTTGTCTAATCTATTCAGGTATACCCAAGACTTCAGATAACGCTATAAAAATGATCGAGCAGGAATTGGAGCATCCATCAATCTAGCGGCTAAATGGGCTGAACAAGATGATAACAACTGTGTCATCTTGTTGAAACTCAGCAGAAAGCCCGCGTGAAAGCCGTAGAGACCCTTCCACTCCTGCTGCAACACAAGGATGAGCCGATGCATGGGGTCTCCGACAACATTGAAGACATCTGCCTATCAAAGCACCTCATCTTCGTATCACGGCCTGCCAGGATGGTGTCTTCAACAACTTAGTCCACCGTGGTTGAGTAATGGATGTATAGTTTTCAGCTCATATCTATCGATATGACGCAAGTCTAAAAGTGCTTTATTATCACACTTTAATGGTATTGCCTTCTGCTTCGGGGGATATTGAATTTGTTGTGGGAAATGAAAAGTGACACATGTATTGAAACTATTCATTTCAACCCTCAGGATCTTAAAATTCAATAAGACATAAAGTTTTTCTTGTTTATCAGAACGAAACGATATTCATCATGGATGAGGAAATAGGGGGAAAAGCATATGAATTTCGAAATCAGCACACTCCAAACCACCCTGTTGAGTTGATAGCTTGACTTGTTTGGTGGATCACGAAATTATGCCAACTTACCATTAGACTTTGCCGGAAGAATAGAAGAGTCTTCCATACTTGGTTCATAACGTTTGAATGTATCATCGGGGCTCCCCGATGATACAGGTGATAGGCTCAGTGTCATTCATTCTATCGATGTGGATACACACACCTCAGAATCAAGCCATCGTTGGAAAACAATTCAGTTAGAGAATAACAGAACCACAAATAATTCTGTCATTTCCGTATCCAGCGGGGTTACGTGGGAGCAGGCATCTGATGACCGGTTTGCTCAAGCCCCACGTCCTAAGCCAATGCACCAAAATGCCAAAAACAGCATATACAGTGGTTCAGGCAGTGAAAGATGAACAAGACAGCCAACCCGCCCATATAGTACCAGCTAACCTGGCAAACGTTGTTTTGCCACATAAATTATTTCTATCGGAACAATAACGCTCACAAATAATATGAATCAATCAATGCTATAGTGTGTACAATATTTTTCGTTAGTATTTGTTTAGCTATGTTACACAAACAAACTGGATGGTTTGCCCACTCGAGAGCATGCCACCTATACTTGTTCGTGTGAAAAACATGTCGTGATCAAATCCAAGTCACAAACGGACATTGTGGCCTGGAGACTCTTTGGTAGTCATTGGAAATGCCAATCTAATTGGAAATTACATGTAATATACGACATTTTTCATTTTGTTATCAGGTGCAAAGACAAATACAGCATGCCACGTTCAATTGACCCTGTGAAAAACATGCATATCATATATTTCGTCTGGTCAAATTTTTCAATCAATCATAAAAAAATAGTTGTTGCCGTTACCTAACATTGCGACGTTATGCACAATATAGCATTTTTCCAAGTTTTTATCAACAATGAGGCATTCGAGATGTTTCGAATCCTAATTGCATTACGGCTTTTTCAGGAAAGATCCGATCCCCTTGGTCGCTACATTGTTGATACTAATATCGTCACAATAAGATATAATAATTATTGCACAGAACTAACACATAACTGGTCAACTTTGCGGTAATTCAAAATAAGTGATAGACACAGGACAACATTACGTGAACTGTCAGTTGCATTTTATTTCAACAAATGAGTTGTCACAATTATCACTAATGTTTTGCCTCTTCAATTATTATAATTTCATTGATATAATTTCATATTTCAATACTTATCATCCTATTTCTGATCAAGATAAATCAAAAAAGACAAAAGTCAAAATAATTGGACCAGCCGTTTTTATTGATACAATATCACATTACAAGACTTGTTTTTCTATTCCTGACGAAGACACATCTGATAACACAACATTTCTAAAAATGGGTACAGCCATTTTCGAGTTATTTTATTATTATTAATATTGGTTTTATTGATGAAATATCATATTTCGATACTTATTATTCTATTTCCGAAGAAAACAAATCAAAAAACACAGTTCTTGAGTTGTTTTGTTATTATTATTTTTATTTTTCATTTCTTCACATTTACTCATATTTGAAACATTCCCTGGCCTTCCACAAATAATTTGAAACCAAAATGAACCAAATCGATTCAGCTGTTCTCGAGTTTTAGCGAACCCAATGAACAGCAATTCGTTTTTAAACATAAGATAGATGATTCAAGCTGCAATTATGCCTTCCAAAGAGAATGCTTCATTTGCATCCATGGTTTGATATTAGTGAAGCAAGTGCAAGCACAAATGCTGCTAAATGTTTCATGTGATTGTCCGATACACTTTTGTTAGGCACGGTCGATGAATTGGCCAATTTTGACTAGAAAGCTCACCCTTCCACATGAAATCGGGTAGAACAGACACAGAATATGCTGTGCTGGAATATACTATGTTGGGAGAAATCTTTACTTCAGTAAGACACTCGGTCAGTTCTCATCAGTCTTCCAGAATAAAGTGTATGCAATTTTGCAAAACCAAGAAACATTGCTTTGGGGTCTCAACAAAATGGGCGACTACTCTGGGAATGATGTGAGGAATTGAGGAAACTGGTTAACAGGATATACTATTACAGGGCGTCAGGGCACTCAGATATAATGAACAACAAAAAAACTGACCAGTGTTGCAGATACGGATCCTCAACTGCAAATACAGGCCCTGAATCAGCTGGGGTGGTACCAACTTTAGTATGGATAGAGATTGCCAAATGGGTCTTTAGAAGAATACTGGAAAAAACACCAGGAAACGCAAACGAAAAAATTATTATGAAGGGACCTTCCGGGAACAGAACCGAATAACTATTCACTGGGAACTGTCCTCAAGCGAACACTTTATAACAAAATAGAACTGTACAACCAGGACATCAGCTGCAGGCAACGTAATGAAGAGACAGAGATATCTCGGCATATTTTATACGAATGTGTGACTTTGATTCACAAGAGACAAACAATTCATGGGCAACCTGAATTTTGTTCAGGAGAATAGGACATACGTCCAGCAAGAGACATGTAGAGACTAATACATGGAACAAGGAAGTTGGAATGAGTGTCATGTAAAAGATAGGAAAACGCAATGAGCCTTTGAGGCTTCAGTATTTTCCAGAGATATGAAAGAAATAAACGAGTCAGAAATCTTCTAGGAAGTGAAAAAATGACGCAATGAGCGAGACTGAGAGAGACCAAAAATGTCAGCAGAGCGCAGATCATTCAGAGAAATGATGATGAAGGAGTGATAGTGGAATAGAAATATGAGCATAGATTTATGTTTATTCCAATCGGTTAAACAGGTCTAGTGAAAATAATAGCTCGAAAACTCTGTGAATGTTGCCTAGCATTCGACGGTTCCATCGTTTTTATGTATTGGGAAAACTTATCATCTGAATAAATTAGACACTTAAATAGAAAACGTGGTGCACTTATGACATATATTTTGACCTTCTGTGAAAAAAATCATTTGTAGGTGAAATGAGATTTTTCCCATTTCATTTAGGTACAATAGAAGAAGGCATCGCGGGATAATTTATAACATAAAACCGAATTAACAGATGACTCATATATTTTTCTTATATGCTGAAGTTAACAGTTATTAGTTGCCGTATATTTGGCCTTATGAAAATCGTTAAGTTTGAGTCCCACTGTACACTGAGTATGATCTGATGCAGAATGTTGCACAAAATGTCCGTTTCCAGTGAAAATGGTAATTAACTGAAGGAATTATAACGGATGGACTGAAGCCCTTTGGAAACACTCAGATCAAGTAACTAATTTTGCTCAAAGACCAATGTAGAAATGAGGTTCGTGCTGATTCAACTCTATAGTTTACTTTGATCAGTCATAAACCCGTTAACTATTATTCCGTTTAGCAAACTTCCACTGAACAATTCTGGTATTGTTATTGCACTTGAAAAGGCATTCTGCAAGTTGAGTTGCAGTCGACCAGAACAGTTTCATTCAAACAATCGTGTAAAACATATTTGGAACAGGAACAGGAGTGGAATCAAGTCACACGTGGTAAATATGAATAAACATTTTTTCTGGGTTTCTAAGCTAACCAGAACTCACATTTCAACGTGCAATGATTATTTGTTCATCAGGACCACTTGTTGAAATAGGTATTTTGATATGATGTGCTACAGTCATACTATACAGGGTGTCCCATATAAAATTCCGCGGGCAAATATCTGAAAAATGAGGGAGAATATCCATATTTCGTGAAGACAGATGATTTTGATGTCAAAGGGTCCTCAAAGGCAAAGAGATCCAGCAACAGGCGTTATCCATTAGGGAATCGCGACACCGACGCCAATTGTTTTAGATGATAACCTAGATTTTTCGATTCGTTTTTGGATTCTGCATTGAATTCTGAATTTAGCCATATAGCATACTGGTAGTTTTCCTTGAATACTGATAAAAAAAGGTAATTTTATTGCATATTATAAAGAGTGTCATGAATAAGTCAGAATGAATGAAATAATACGAGTTCAATAAAATTAATCCATCACTTATGTACATTGTCTGCTCAATTTTATAGAGTTGCGTATTTATCTACAAATTAAAATAAATGTTTCAAATCACCAAAAAATATGTTACTTTGACCATAACTCGACTAACATGATGATGAAGAAATCAATTTGTGATGACATGAATCATTTTAATAAGTATTTGAATTGTCTCCCTTCACGTAGAATACACATATTGCATCTTGTTAGTAATTCCCGATTTGTGACAGCTGAAAGCGTCTCTCGCGTTATGGAAGCACAAACATTTGTGATACTATTTTACAAATCCTCTACCTACATTTTATGTATGTCGCATATAAACTAAGTCTTTGATATATCCCACGATAAGAAATCTAGTGAAGCAATACCTGGACTTCAAGCTGGCCATGGTATTGGACACTTATTTCCAGTCCATTTAAAAGTGTTATCCAAATACTGGGCAACTATTCAATTATTATGAGGAGGTGCTTCATCTTATTGTTCAGTCGAGTTTGTAAATTCTCCAAAAGATTCAGCAACACATGTTGTAGGAAAACTAAGTACCTCTCCCCATAGAGAATTCCTTCGAAAAAATGTCCTATCAAATAAACATCAATGATTCCGCACCAAACATTAACCCCACATACAGACTGAAATCTCGTTTCTTGCACCCAATGAGGGTTCACGTCAGACCAATAGTGACAATTATATTTGTTTATTATACCGTTGTTATGAAAACGGCTTTCATCACTCCATAATATTTTTTTTAGAAACTGATCATCATCATGAATACGGGTGGACAACCATGCAATGAAGTTTAATCTTCTATCAGCATCTCCTGAATATGGGAATATATTTCAGTTATTAAAAATGAAACATGAAGATTATTAACTGGATGAAGTCCTTGAACCAAATGTATTTTGTATGGACGGAATATGTTTTTTGACAAAATACGTTGTATATACGATTTCAAAATGTTACAATACATTGCTACTTGTCTCGTAGAACTATATGGTTTCAACACCATTTGACTTACCACTGCAACACTGTGATTCTCATCGGTAGCCGTTTTTAGTTTTTTTTCGCAAAGATTTGCCTAAGCCAGCGAATGTTTTGTCTGACGGTAAATTTCTGTCAGGATACCAATTAGCGTATATTCTAACTGCTTCCTTTGCATTCCTTCTTGCTTCGCCATAAATACATATATTATCCAACTTTTCTGCATCTGAAAATTGAACAATTTTTCAATTCTATGATAAACCGACACAAAACTGAATACACTTTCGTCAAATCTGACAGATCGATAAATACATTATTGCGTTTATTTTCACTTATTCATGGCCCTCTTTATAATATGCAATAAATTGCCTTCTTTCAACAGTATTCAAGGAAAACTACAAGTGTGCTATATGGCTGAATCCAGAAATTGATGGAGAATTCAAAAACCAATTGAAAATACTAGGTAACTATTTGAAAAAATTGGCGTCTGTGTTGCGATGCCCCAACGGATGACGCCTAGTGCTGTATCTCTACGTGAATAAGAGGACCCTTCCTCACCAAAATTATCTGCTTTCACGAAATATGGATATTCTTTTTAATTTTTTAGATCAGTGTGGTAGAGGTGATTGAAAGAGTCAATTTTATACTAGCCAAGTTTCACTTCGGTCCAGATACTGTTCCATTAATCTTCTTGAAGAATTGTATTTATACTTTAGTAACTCCTTTTACTCAACTTTTTAATTTATCTCTTATCTCTAGTACTTTCCCAGATTTTTCGATACAAAGCTTTCTTGAACCTATGCATAAATCAAGGGAAAATAACAATTACAGAGCTGTTTGCATCTAATCAGAAATACCTAAACTTTTTGACTTTTTAGTAAATAGTCATATGACTTGGCAATGCAAAAAGTCTAATATCTTCACAGCAACATGTATTTGTTGCTAATAAATTAACTGTGACAAACCTACTTGTTCATGAAAATTACATATTAGGTGCTTTGAAGAAGATTAAAGATTTTTATAAAGCATTTGATAGGGTCAATCAAGATTTGCTTATCGCCCAACATCCAGAGTTTCTTATCTGGTAGAAGCTATTTAGTAAAAATAAGAGGCTGTGTATCATCCACAATTCTCATTCCTTCGGGAATGGAATTTTCACTGTGAACCTTTGCTATTCAACCTATTTATTAATGACTTAGCTACAATTATGGAACATAGTGGGGTACTGATTCTTGCTGAAGACGTAAAAATATTCAAATCAATTTCTTCTACAAACGATGTCTTACTCTTACAAGAAGAACTCCTACAAGACTAACGCATATTATGTGGTGAAGTGTGTAGAACTTTTTAATTACTTGTGGGGACCTTCGTGTAAATGCATGGGATAACTTTGTTTCACAAGGAAAAGCATTCAGAATTCAATACCGACAGACATAGAAGTCAGCAGTCCGATTTCTATCAGAAAACTTTTCGAGCAACTAATCAAATTATTCGTAGCAATGAACACGAAACTGTTTGGACCTCAGCTGCAGAATACGCGACGATGTGAAGGGAATCCTGAATAGAATTTAATATTTGAGCTCAATATTATAGTCAAGGGGAAAATTGTTAATGAGGGGCTGTTTCATAATGAGTTGGAGACACCATTCGTTTAAAGACATCATTATTAACTAACTGTTTCATGTGAAACATCTAAATCTGACCGTAAAACCGGTTGCTGATATCAATCAATAAATCATTTATTTGATCCTGTGGAACTTATAAAGTTATGGGACTAGTCAATTTGGAAAAAATCCTACAAATAAAACAGAAAACATTGAGAGAATCAATAATAAACATGAAGAGTATATAAGCACACAACTGAAATTAAATTGATTACGACAAACTATAAGTCAAATGGTATGAAATTAACACTAAATCAATTCTAGGTATTCTTAAAATGAGTAAGGATCTATCAAGACTTTTTTGACTGTATACTAGGCAGAATTCTAAAATTGTATGGAAGAAAGTTATTCAGGTCTGAAGACAGAGGCAGATTTTGGCCTCCGAAACGTAAAAGATAAGTATGATATCTTAATAATTTTTTTGATAGGCAAAATTGTTAAATACGACAAGTTACAGATAAATAAAAGATTTTTTCTTTGTGAAAAATGCTTTGACTTTTACGCAGTAACTTATTGGAGTAAAATGAAAAGTTTGCCCTACTACACTTGTACAAAGTTCTCCATTATAATTTTTATATTTTTCAGATAGTGGAAGGTAACAAATACCCAAAAAAGGTCTATAAAAACCAAAAGTATTTTATGCTCTTTTGGATAATTTTAGATTTTTTGAGGGCACGTTGAAGTTATCTTTTTTCCTTGAATTGTGAGTTTCACTGTTTCTTTAAAAGGTATTGCGTGATGCAACCAACTGTGCTATTATATTATCTCTCCACTGGTTCGGCTCCACTCTTCTCTCTCGACACAGTGAGTTCGAGTACCTATAGTTTATACAGTTGTGTTTACTGACAGTATACGTAATCCTTGTATTACTGAATGAAGGATTTTTAAAAATAATTTGAAATTGAATATGTCTGACAGTGAAAGTGGGCAGCCTTCTGCCTTGCCTTCTGCCTTGAAGTGTGCATTGATCTGTGCATTAAGCCCCCGTTTATTTGTGAATGTCAAATATACTCTTGTTTGAAGGTGGTTGACAATGTTTTGTGGTGTATTTCATCACTTCTGACTTCCATTGTCCAATCTAATATAAACTGATTTGAAAACCCTGAAAAAAACAATTACAAAATTAATAAGAATAACCGAAAATAACAATTGTATTGAACAAAAACTGAATTTACAAAAAATCAACATACAAGCTATAACCAAACAAATAAAATTAAAATATTAATAAAAGCTGAAAAATGAAGATTTAAAATTATTATTAGCAAAAATGAAAAACAAATTGAAAAAATTAAAGAGGTTTCGAACCAAGTTATGTCATGAAGTTTCGATTGTTAGTATCCACAATCGTCTTTGGGTTAGGTTTCAAACCAAGTTATGTCACGACGTTTCGATTGTTCGGGTTATCACCCGAAGACGATTGTGGATACTAACAATCAAAACGTCGTGACATAACTTGGTTTGAAACCTCTTTATTTTTTTCAATTTGTTTTTCATTTGTGCTAATAATAATTTTTAACCTTTGTTTTTCAGCTTTTATTAATATTTTAATTTTATTTGTTTGGCTGTAGCTTGTATGTTAATTTTATGTAAATTCAGTTTTTGTTCAATAAAATTGTTATTTTCGGTTAATCTTATTAATTTTGTGATTGTTTTTTCCAGGGTTTTCAAATCAATTTGTATTAAATCAGACAATGGCAGTCCGAACTGATGAAATTCAAATATACTCCTTTGGTGGATTTAAATTTACGCAATTCCCAAAGCATATAATATTTTGAAGTTAATTGTTGAATGATTTGGATTGCATTCTCATCAAAAAATCAAATAAAACATTTGTTTCAAGAATAAGTTCCATAAAGATTGACAAAATTGTATGTAAAAATCAGCTGATAGCGAGGAGCACACGAATATTCCTTGTATTTGTTGTTAATTCATGTATTTTCTAATGATTCTGTAATTTATATTGGAACATTCATTAAACATATTCATAATGTAATCATTTCTTCAAAGTAATTTCTTTCGAAAAACCTAACGTTCATTCGGAACAGATCTCAAATCTAAAATAAAATTTCAAACATTTAGTGAACAAATTTTTGTGAAAAAAACATCATTTTTACTCTCAACTCCTCCATCATTTGAGAAAATGTAAGAAAATTCCAAAGAAAACTCTTTTTTCCATGAAAGAAAGCACTTTTCTCCATCAACAAAATTTCAATATTTTCAGTTTCATTCATCTCCTGAAAACACCAACTTGTTTGGTGAAACTCGCTTCGAGAAGAGTATTTTGAAGTTCTAGTGATAGGTAAAAGTGCTTGTTTGTGAATTTGAATTTATTCTACACCGGAGGGGCCAATTTCTTTTTATTTGTTTTATTTATTCAGGTGATTATGAGGAGACGAGAAAAAAATTTGTCTCCTTTGAAGTTAACCATTCAGGATAATAGTATTTTATGTGAGTGCATTTTATGTCTATGCGTTGACATGGTTCAGTTTCATAACGAATGTTTTTGGTACTAACTGAATGGATTGAAGTGATTTTTTTATAATTTAATGTTTACATGAAAACAGTTGTTTCGAAAGTACTTTTTTTTCATTCAGTTCAATGCTTGTGTGGAACTAATGGTTTCGGAAGGGCTTTTCCTTTCAGTCCGAATGTGAAAGTAACTCTTATGCATGATCTACTCATCTTCGTCTGAACCAAATTGCTTTCTTTCTCGTTTAAGAGGTTTATCACATTCTTTGTATAAAGATGGAACAGTAGAAAGCCAAAAACCTTCTTTCCTAAACCACAAACCTCTTCAATAATTGAACCCTCTTCAATTCAAATCAGATTCCTGTGGCTGGTATATAATCAAAATAAGTTTTCTGATTGATTTGGTTGTTACCGTTTAAGTTTGAGAATGTCCATATAGTTACAAATAAAAGTGGTAAAAAACATAGAAAATTTTCATTTCTCTTTTCATCAAGATCCATAGTAATTCCATAAACTACACCTCACGATTTGATCTCCTCAAACTTTATTTGAAAAATATATCTCATATTTCGCTAGCACAGAAGCTTTGTCAAGTGACACTGGTAATATATTTTTCGAATAAAGTTTGTGGAGATCAAATCGTGGGGTGTAGTTTCTGAAATCAAATAAGTGTTTGAATACCTTCATGTACTTGTACTGGTATCATGATATATGTATATATCATTGATGATGTGATAATGTCTTAAACCGGTATCTTATTCAGAAACTTTGAAAGTATGCCATATGATAGTGTTTAATGAAAGTGAAATTTCAAATCTTAATGTAACTCATGGTGTGTAAGCTTTCACCACCAGTGTTTAAGATATTGTCTGATGTTTTTGGATTTATTAGTTGTGATCTGCAGGTTTTCATACCTGAAGTTTTGTCTGCTACTGCGGAATATTTTATCAAAGCGATGCGGCAACTGTCGAATTAATCTTGCTGCGTAAGGTGTTGAAAACTGTTCTAGTTTGTAAAAGTCGTTGAACGCCCACGAGTTCATGAAACATTGTCAATCACCTTCAAACAATCGGGTACTATCTTAGGATATTCAGAGAGGCCACAGAGAAACATGAACATAAGAATATTTCAACTGTAAGGAAGGAAGCGTGAGCATTGATAAGACAAAGATAGGGCACTTCATAACGCAATGATCACCTCTATAATTGAAATAGGGTGAGACCAAACCGGTACAAAAGCAGTCGGCCGTCCCATTACAAGTACAAACGCACCAACACCATTTTCATTCCGCACATCGCTGCAAGGTTTGAAAAGTCTTTGACCTAACATATAGATGGCGCTAGTCTTATTGCACTCACCGCTTTCTCAGTTTGTACTAAACTTCGAAAGAAAGCTGTTGAAATTTCTTGATATTGTAACAAATTAAAGAATCAACTGTCTTGAACAAATTTATTTCTAACAAAATTTCACTATCACAAACTAATTTATATTCAACTAACGCTTAATTCATTTTCACTATTTGAATTCCTTGTTTAACCGCTCAATTCACTTAGTAAATTCAACTGCCCTCTCTGAACGAGAAGCCCGCCTTTTATATCGGTAAAGGTCCATTGTAGAATTCTGTAGTCGGTTCGGTACTCGCCTAGACTTTTCGCGGCGGTTTCAGACTGCATTCTTTCCCGTTGAATAATGTATTTATCAGATGAATTGGCTGGCGTATGAGTCAGGGGCGGCTTCAGATTCTTTACAATATTCTACTCATAAGTTCTTGAGTTTTTGTGCTATTTCGTGTTTTAAATTTAGACTGCTTCTTGATGGGAAAAAATATCAAGCGAAGCAATGGCTTGAAGGGTGTTTTAACTTCGTTCTACAGAAACAACCATTGAACGTTGGTTTGCTGACTTCACTGACGAAACTGCAGTAACGTTTGTTACAAATAAAAGTGGTAAGAAACATAGAAATTTTCATTTCTCTTGTCATCATGATCTCCTACCACGTAGTAACGGCTACATCCATCAATTTATTCAATAAAAAAATCGTTTCGAATGATTAAATGATTCGGTTACGTGAGCTAACTGGTATTGTAAAGATACCAAAAGAACATGTTGGCTTCATATTGTTTGAGCATTTGACTCTAAGAAAGCTCTGTTCTTTGACCTGTGAGAATGCTTGAAACATGGATCTATCAGTTTACTACGGAATCAAAACGATCGTCATCTGGCCTCGGTATTATGGGATGTGCGTGATGTAATTAATATTCATAGACTATCTTGAGAGAGGAAATACCATCAACAATGAATATTATATAGGATTATTGGTGCGCTTGAAAGTCAAAATTCTGAAGAAACGACCACATATGGCACAGAAAAAAAAATGTGTTTCATCATGACAACGTACTGTGTCACAAGTCAATCGAAACAATATCAATATTACATGAATGCAAATCGGTAAAAAATTTAGCCATATCGCCTTTGTGCCTGTGGCAGCAGCAGATGAAATGACAGGTTTATAAACATGCATATCACGGCGGATGAACCCCAAAACACAAGAAGGATTGTTCGTAACGTAAATCTTTCACATATATTGTTGAGCGATCTCGTGATTTATATATGATTCGCTATTATTCATATGGAAGAAGTTGTTTCGTGAGGTGTTTTTCTTATAGTTTGTAGGTATTTGAAAGTAATTTCTATGCATGATCTATACATATTTGTTAATAGTTGATGCTCAAAACGCTTCTTCTCCAAAAAGTGAGTTTTCCTGAAAATATACCCCATTCAGTCATGTTATAATTTCTGAACCTACTTTCATATATCAACTATCTAGTAAGATAGAGTTGAAGGGATGATGAAAAATAACTCACTTTATCGAAGGTTCATTTCAATAACAAGGAACAACAGCTATTGAAAATCCTAATAAACAGTTGAAAATGAATAACATTCATGATTGTATCTCTACAAGTTCACAATAGAAGATTCTGTGCCGAATTTTTTTTAATGGCTAGCATAAAATGAACCACAATTCCAATTGTTTCCAGAATCTGCTAGCACATTTCGATATTGTAAAATCCTCTCTTTATCAATACCTGATTGTGAATAGCATGCATTGCAAATGGACTAGATTCTCACATGACATGTCTTTCTCATCCGTTGAAGTTTGTCAGGTTTAAAACAGTCCCTTCAAACATTAGAATCTTCTTTCAACAACAATTCTAGCAAAATAGGCGTAGACTGTTAATCTGTTTTACGTTACCCACGTTTCGCAACACGTGAAACACATCTATTTTCCGTTCAGGAAATGATAAACAGTATGTGATACGTTTTTTATGAAAAGTACTGATTTCCGTCGTCGTATAAACTTCACAAAATCTGAATCGTCTTGGAAAGTACATACAAAATGTGATGGGAATTTTGAATATGGTGATCAGCGTCATATTAACATCATGGAAAGTATGCATTGAAAATAATTGTATTATCATATTTATGAATTTCTCACTGAACAGTTTATGAAACCGCTTGTTTCACTTGCTCAAGCGTTCACATACTACGGTTTTCATAAGCATACGTATGAAAATAAATGGAATACACTGGTTTGAAACTTCAACTGTAACAAGATTTCATTCAATTTTTGCGAAATTTTGGATGAAACTACGGACCTCAATTACCACATGGAATAAAAAAATGTACCCACTCACCGTTGGATCACTTGTTACCTCTCGTTCCAATGTTTTTTAGTTTTGAGAGATGTCACTCACATCACTCCTGAAATAATTTCTTCAGTTCGGACTTCCATTGTCTAATCTTATATAAAATGATTTGAAACCCTGAGAAAACAATTACAAAATTAATAAGGTTAACCGAAAATAACAATTTTATTAAACAAAAAATGAATTTACAAAAAATTAACATACAAGCTGCAACCAAACAAATACAATTAAAATATTAATAAAAGCTGAAAAAATAAAGATTAAAAAATTATTATTAGCAAAAATGAAAAACAAATTGAAAAAAAATTAAAGAGGTTTCAAACCAAGTTATGTCACGACGTTTCGATTGTTAGTATCCACAATCGTCTTTGGGTGATAAACTGTTTATCACCCGAAGACGGGTTTTCAAAAATCAATTTATATTAGATTAGACAATGGAAATCCGAACTGATGAAATACAACTTCACAGAACTCGATTCTACGATCAAAATCATCTTCACTCAATTCTTGTATTGTCGAAGTAACCGGTATTATGCATTCTTAAAGTGTCGGCGTTCTCAAAGGTCAAAAAACCAATACAGAGAAATAAAGCCTTTGCCAACTAGTCCACTTGGACTGAAGAATTGGCGGTACGTATTGCATGATATTCATTAACCGTGTTTTATGGTTGGCTGAAGAGTCATAAAATTAAATTGGAAGTCATGTTATGGTGACGAATAGAATGCGAGCCGTCGTATTTTCAATGTTCAGTTCAGGAACTGATCGTGATTTGAATGTTGAAATTCAATATTGATGCAGTTATTACTTAAAATTTTTGTTACCTATCTGTTTAAAATGTGGCGTTCTTGGACAAGTACTAATACTAATAACGAGTGTGAAAACAACGCTGACTTTTTCCTCCATACCCAGACCCGAAAATGATCAACGTCTACCTGCAATAATTTCTGCTGACCTGCAAGGTTTATTTTCAATTTAATGAGGAATATAGAATTTTTCCGTACTCAAAGGGTGGGGGTTGGAATTTTTTTTGTCGAAAGTGATCAACCTGGTTGATATTCATGTCTGGGAGAACAGACCTGCTAGAATTTCTGGCGACCTGCAAGGTTTACTTTCAATTTAATGAGGAATGTGGATTTTTTCCATACTCAAAGGGTGGGGGTTGGAATTTTTTTGTCAAAAACGATCAACCTGGTCGAGATTCATGTCTGGGAGACCCGACCTGCAAGAATTTTCGCCGACCTGCAAAATGTATTTCCAATTTTTGAGAACTGTGATACTTTTGGGTGAGGGTTGGAGAGTTTTTCTGTCGAAAATGATTAACCTGGTCGATAGTCATGTCGGGCAGACCCGACCTGCAAGAATTTCTGATGAGAACAATGTCTACTGAGAACAATTTGCTGATCTGCAGACCTGTAAAATAGTTATACCCTTTGAAAACACACATTGATATCCCAAATTTGGATGCGAATAGTGTAATAGTTCTTGACAACGCTTTCCCATTCGCAATAGCTCATCAAAGTACCGAATGAAAATTCGAGGAAATATGAAATACAAAGTATTTTAATAGATATCAATTTGTATTTTGAAGATTACTACACCGAAAACCAACTATTTGAGTTTTAAAGACAAAAAATTTGAAAAAGTGTATGCCCTTGAGAGTATTGCCGAAACTTCCCCATTATTTTTGTGTTTTCAATCCCATCGAGTTGATTTGGGTAAATTATTAGGCGTAAAAATAACTTTCCAAAATTTGATAAGAAGCTAATAGAGCTAATTAAGGAATAAGTATTTAATATTACCGAAGAATATTGGCAGAAAAGGATTGAAATTTTAGTTGAAAAAGATTATATGGAGATTAGACACTTCCATATTAATGGTGAAAATAAATGAATTATTGATTTAAATGACAACAGTGATAGTGAAACATAGAATATGGAAGACAAATTATCAGAAGCTTTCGAAGAAAGTTAGTGAAGTGTTTTTGAAGCGATCGATTGTTTATAACTATAAACTATTTTTTGGTTGGGTATTTCAGTCAATATCTGCGGGCTATGAAAACACTATTTTTTGTTATTCAAGCTTTCGGAAATATATATTTTTTCCTTTATCCAGAATATCTACAAAATAAAGATCATGCGAATATTAACCAGTAATATATATGTTACTAAAGACTCACCAAAGTTAGTATAAAATATAAAAAAGGCATATAAATCCAAACATAAAGACGAAAAGTCAAATGCAAAATTTGACGTTAAAAATTTTGTTACAGCACCGGAGAAAATGTGATTATTATAATATTTGCACATACAGTGAGATTTAAATGTAAGTGTAAGTGAAAAATTGATATTGAAATTATATGTTCAATTTTATTTATCAAAAGTTGAAATATAATTGTAAATTTGACTTAAATTTTTGTATTTCTGATTTTTTGTTTGAATTGTTATTATGTTTACTTATGTGAACCATTTCTAGAAAAAGCCTTTTGAATTTATTATTTTCAACTGGTAAAATTTCAGTATTTTGATAATCCATAACACGATCCGAAGAGATAACATGTTCAGCTAGTCCACAGGAACGTTTGTTTAGTCTGCAGTCACTTTTATGTGGAGTGATTCTTCCAGATATATTACGACTGGTCTCACCAATGGAAAAATCACTTCACATAAAAGTGACTGCAGACTAAACAAACGTTCCTGTGGACTAGCTGAACATGTTGTCTCTTCAGATCATGTTACGGTTTATCAAAATACTAAAATTTTAACAGTTGAAAATAATAAATTCAAAAGGCTTTTTCTAGAAATGGTTCACATAAGTAAACATAATATTAATTTAAACAAAAAATCAGGAATACAAAATTTAAGGCAAATTCAAAATTATATCTTAACTTTTTATAAATAATATTAAACAAACAATTTCAATATATTATCACTAATAATTTTTCACTTACACTTACATTTAAATCTCACTGTATGTGCAAATATTATAATAATCACATTTGGTGGTGCTGTAGCAAAATTTTCAACGTCAAATTTTGCATTTGACTTTTCGTCTTTATGTTTGGATTTATATGCCTTTTTTATATACGAGTGATTCGCCAAAGCTTGTCACTCCCAGGCTCAATGGTTTCCAACAGCTCCTCCCACTTTTCATTTCGGTGATCAATTTCGGTCACACTGGAAGTGGCCGTCCGAAAAGCACAGAAGACTCGAAGCGGTGAACTGCCGCGTCGAGTTCGTCGCCTCAGGAGGGGCGCGCATCTCTCCGAGCTAATCTGTGAAGATATCCCAATCCGTCTTATATCTCATGCGATAATCAGGGGAAGAAAGATCATCACCCAATAGCAAGATTACTGGATTATGATTGGAATCCAGTTCAGACTGATCATAAATTTCGCTAGTCAGAGAAACATCTCTGACGTTTCTGAGAAGCGCGATGCCTAGTACGTCAGGCCTATACTGCCCGCGATAGAACATAGGTTCATCCGGTCCCAGCACGAGATATTCTTGTCTGTCAGCATGCGCATGGAGCGCTTGGCCGTTTGGTGACTCTGCTCCAAAGACCGTACTTGGCGTTGAAGGTCCAGCAGCAATTGTCGAAATATCACTACCCATCAGCAGTTCATTCAGTGATTCTGGGAGTAAAACCCCGACTCCGTTGAATTTCGACCCCTACGGCCTCAGTTCCGTGTAACCGAGCACTGTCAATGCCGTATTGGACACACTGGAGGGATCGTTTGACAAAAATGCCAACTCCCCCACCAGCACGTCCAACACGTTCTCTATGGTAGAATCTGTAATTTGGAATGACAATGGATTCGTTCCTCAGATGCGTCTCTTGGATTGGAATCGCATCGATGTTATGATCTACAAGAAAATTCTCGAAGTCTAGTTTTTCAAGAAAATAAGCCATTGGCTTCTTCATAGATCTAGGCAATGTCATTTGTCTAGACATTGGCAGTTCCAGTCAGCACGTTTGTATTCACCGTGAACATTTTTTCGAGCACGAGCGCCCCTTTGCAATTATTGCACTTCGGGGGATCAGTCCTTGCCTTCTTGCAGGCGTTGGTGAGGTGCCTGCCGGCACACTTAAC